>JAVJIF010015464.1:0-87023 GCA_038442645.1 Agave tequilana | reverse complement strand
GAGTCGGCGACGTATATACGCAAGGAATATACCTCACGTATATACGCTAAGCCTAAAGTAACCTGAACATGCCATAAATCTAAACCATAATAATGAATGATCACTGCAATAATACATATGAGACTACACATAATAGCAATGAATAACGGGAAGAAAATGGCAGCTGAATGCAATAAAGATAGAATCATGAAATAACAGGAATAGAATGACAGGCTAAATGTGATGTACAAGAATCAAAGAATAATAGCAGGAACAGAAAATGTAAAAGTACCAGAATCAAAGGGAGAGGACCCAAGCTCCTCGCAAAGCGTACCGTCTCATCGAACACCTGCACATTAGAAACAAATGTCCAATATCTGGACGTGCAAATCCAGGGTCGTCAGAACGCGACCATGGTGAGTGTGTGTGTAAAAGGGGAAAAGCTCGTGCAGAAGAACAATGTGCATAATAGAAGAACAACTGCAGATATAACAGACTGAATAACAAGATAAAAGACTGCACTGTAATATAACTAATAATCAACATGAATAAAGACAGAAGACAACTGTCACAATAGTAAACAAGCAACTGATGGCAAAATATATACCTATCACATGTCACTAGGCTGATATCCAAGTCTGGTCATAAATCTGGTCCTGGTTACAATCATGGGTCTATCATAATAATATAAATAGATATACAATCAGGTGATTACGGTCAGTCACAAAGCATCAACAGTTTATTATTAATTATGTCAGCGAACATCAATTGTCACACGTAATAGACGCATCCCATATTACGCCCACCACACATGCTAATTGATGCCCTAAATTATTGAAACTGATCGGTTGGAGACATTGTCCATGCTTTAGGTGGGTCCCGTGCATACCCGGGACCACGGCCCAGACTCCTGGCGCTGAACCAGGACCTACCGCAAGGTAGTCAGGAACATGTAAACAGGAACAGATACATGTATAACATGTATAACAGGAAACATGACGGGGTGCCAGTCACCCCACGGGAACCCTGCAGTGGAACCCTCTTTCGGCTGCGCAACCTAAATCCTAGGTCCACCCAAAATACGGACGCTGTCTCCTCCATCAATCTCCCCAATCCCAGTGCAAGTTGTTTGTTATCATGTTTTAGTTTATCAAGATTATTTAGTATACATGTTACTTAAATCTCTGGGATGACTCAGTGGTGGTCACGGTAACAATATCAACATGTGAAAGTCAGGGTACCGGTATAACAGGAGTATATAATATCAAGGAACATGATACCGACATAACAGGAATATATGTAACAAGTGAACATGCGGGTGTTGTTACAGTGTAATAATATTTTCCCAGCAAATTTCAGTAACATGAACATGATAGTTGTCAGGTATATATATAAAGAATAACCAGTCAGGTTTCACAAGTAAGACAAGATATCCAGGCTGAGTATTGACCTACTGTCAAGAATAGAACAATCCAGTCAAAGTATACTATAACTCAGATTCTCAAGACCATCCATACATCACTCTTAAAGTCACCAATAAGTAAAGTCGATCAATAGCTATCTGATTGGTAGTGAAAAGTGCATTTTTATCATCATATTTACCATCACATTTTCATATTTATTCATTTAATTCTGCACATTTATTAATAATTTGTAATTTATTGTGTGCAGGCCTCGAATTATTATTTTAATAAGAAATAAAGCTTAAAGAGCCCAAAAGCCCAGATCCAAGCCCATGTTTGAAGCCCAGGTGAAAAAGCGCAATTACAAGAAGTCAAAATGCAAATACACAAAGGGCTAAAGTTGCAAATATCAAAGATGAGGGAAGGATAGACTTCTACCCAACCCTAAACACTTGCAGAATGAGGATAAAAGCCCAAAATTCGTGGATAGAAGATTTGGGATATTTGAGATCAAGGTAACTTGATTACTAAGTTATCTCGAAATCCCAAGATGGAGAGCCAGGATCACACTTCCAGAAGCAAAAGCTCACATGGACGGACCAGGAGAGGCCACGCGCCAAAGCGCGTGGCCAGACGTCACTAAATTGCCGCAAATCCGCGGCAAAACTTGGGTTTTAGCGGCAAAGTGGATGAGTCAGGCTACCAGATTTCGTTGGCGACTTCATCCGGGACTCCTCTACATTCTGCACTATAAATATCTCTGCAGGCGCAGCAGAGAGGGGCATGCAGAGACGATTAGGGTTTTCTTAGCCACTTTTATTTAAAGTTGTAATTTTTATTTCATGCTCGTTGTGGAGAAGAAGGAGACGATTGTGTAACCGGAGATTCATCTGAAATAAAGGTCACTCTTTTGTTCTCTTTTAATTTCTGCAATTTTATTTCTTTTTGTGATCTCTTTGATTTTCAATCTGTGATCTCTTCTTGCTTTCTTTTTCTTTATTTTGCAATCTTTCTCATTAAATAAAAATAAAAAAAATATAAATAATTTGAAAAAAAATAATGATGAAGAACTAATCCTCTTAGTGGTTTGCTGAGATTCTTAAAGCAACCCTAGAGCAATTAAAACTTGATCTGATTAATGAACATCTCTAGAAACCCTAGGTTTAAAGGCAACTAATTCTAGAAGATTAAAAAATACTTAAAATTCTTAATCTAGGTTGCATGTTAAAAGAACTTTTCATGACTTCAAACTTAAGAACTAGGACAGCATAAATTTGAGATTAGTCTTCTATTAGGCTGTACCTAGATGTTAGGATGAACCATAGTTGGTTTTTGAATAATGCAACTTAGTTAGAATCGTGTATTAATTTTTCTTGCTTGATATATTTGTAATAACCTAGGGTGAATCATATCAATCTTAAGATGAAGATCAAGCTCTTTAATTTGCAATAGGGTTGTGGTAGAAAATCAGCAAAACCACATCTTTTACATCATACATATCAAGATCTAATCTCTTCTCTCCTATTTTTGAAGACACAGAGGAATCGAGTTGAAAAGCTTTCATCGCATCCTTCCCTGAGGATCACGACCCGCTTGAGCCCTTGCTACAGCGGATTCGCATTGAGACTAAGAATTCTGAACTCTATTTCAATCTATAAAATCTCAATCACTATCATGAAACTCTGAACATATATTATAATCACCAATATCAATGAGATCACTCTCATAACAACTCCATCTCCCTAACTAAATTGATCAGTCACTATACATGAAGCACACGGTATGTCCTCAATATCAACAAGTCAACATACTCCATAATCATAACTACAGATGAAATATCCTCTAACAACATGTGGTCTAGAATATCTATTCTTGGTACTCAACATCAACAACATATCATCTAAACAAATCCCAATTGGTCACAACAATAAACTGACTACGTCAATCTCATCTCAATACAAGTCAGACTCCAACATAAAGAATATAGATTCTGGATAACTACTAACTCAAGATCAATCTAAGTCACAATTCAACTAATTCAATCATGTCTAATATGTCCTCAAATACCCAACTATGAATCCAAGTCATTACAACCAACTCATGATGCCAATAGTTCCATGATCGTCAAGTATCAATACACATCAAGAAATCTGATACATTAACCGTCGTTCCAACATATATCCATAATCAGGTTTAGTTCTCTCACTCTAACAATCTAATCGGATTCCCAAGTTCTCAAGGGTTCACATTTCTATTAAGGTCAACATCAGATCCCAACACTCTACAACATGACATATACATGCATCTAGATTTATTAGATCAAGTCATTACCACCAATATCCATCTCTTGAAATCATATACATCCATCATTAGTCATTACATAACCCATGGGTGAAGTCCACAATCCATAAAGAAATTATACACAGCCGACAGACTATTAGTAGTCGACTAGGGCTATGTACAAGTCGACTAAGAAGAGGTTAGTCGACTAATCAAGGGGACCAAGTCGACTATACCAAGGCCAAGTCGACTAGGGGAAAAGCTTAAGTCGACTGACAGAGAAACAGAGAGTTACTCACCTCCAGGAATTCAGGTTAGTCGACTACAGGGCAAAGAGTAGTCGACCAATAAGGCTATTAGTCGACTACTAAAGGAGTCAAGTCGACTAATGGTCGATTACAGTCAGAAAACTGAAAGTCTAATATAACCTGGAATCTAAACTAGTCGACTAGGGATCTGGGATTAGTCGACCGACAGAGGTGTTAGTCGACTAATAACAGGTATTAGTCGACTAATGCCTCTGCCAGGACAGATATCAGAGGCATACCAAGATCTGATCTCTCACACCATAAAACATGTATATGCCTCCTCTCTCTCACACAACAAAGTACACAAGTTCTACAACCACTCTATATACACATTAAAATACAACTTTAAACAAATGCATATAAAAATGAGAGAGAAACTAGAAAGAGGGAGAGAGACACTCACATAGGGGACTGTCGGGACGATCTCCGACGACGGCTGCCATCCGCTGCTGGAAAGGGCTGGATCCTCGCTGCTGGAGGATTGTTGCGCGCAGCAGGCCAGTGGATGGGGCTGATGTTGGTGGTTGCGTGGAACTGTCGAGCGCCGAGAGAGGAGATCCGGTGGCCTGGACTGCTGTTGATGGTGCCGTGCTGCTGTTGTGTCGCTGGGTGCGCCAAGGAGCAGGGCTGCAAGGGGTTGTTGCTGGAGATGCGCACACGGCCATGGAAGGAGCTGCTGATGTCGCTGCTGCTGTCCTGGGCGCAAGGAGGCAGGGAGGGGGCAGATCCGGCCTTGCTCTTGCTGCTGTTGTTGCTGGCCTGGAGGAGAGGTGGAGGTGGTCCGGGCCGTTGCCATGCTGCTGGGTACGGAGGTGCTCGGCCATCAAGGGAAGAGGGGGGAGCCCTGGAGGAGATCTGCGGCAGCAGGGAGGGAAGATCCTGGGATGTCCTGCTGCGGCTGTTGGTGGTTCTGTGTTGCGGCTGTGTGTTGGAGAGGGAGAAATTAGGGTTAAGATTAGGTTAGGGTTTCTTGTTTAGGTTAAAGAATATTTATAGGAAGAGTATTGGGTTTGCGGGTAGATGGGTATAAGCTAACGGGTTGAGGTCCAATAGGTGAATAGGTGTTGGGTTTAGGCTAGCGGGCATGGGTTAGGATCCAAATAGATAATTGGGTATTAGGTTATTGGGCTATTGGGTAGGATTAGGAATCCAATAGGTTAATGGGTAGTCAAGATAATGGGTAAAGAATCCAAATAGAGTAATGGGTATCGGATCACCAATGGGTATGGGTAGGGTCAAGGAGTAAGACATGAATGGAAATCAAGGGATGAGGAATACGCCTCTACAAAATAATAATCCAACATTAGTAGTAACATTACTTAACCAAAATAATAATATTAATAATACCAATAACATTACAAGATAATAATAATAATAATAATAATTGACAGTAACAATAGCAACACTAATAATATGAATAATAATCACAAGAAGAAAATAATAAATTAAGTTGATAAAATAATTTGTAAATTAAAATAAATACTTCAGGAAATTAAAAATACAGTAGTTTAGATTAGGGATATTACAATATGTCTCTCAACAAATAACTCTCCCCCTTTTTGACATCATCAAATAAGGGGAGGTCACTCTCATCACTTGGCACTAGCAGCATCATCGTCCTCATCGTCTTCCTCATCTTCCTCGTCCTCAGACGAACTCTCTGCAGCATCCATCGTCTTGTCACCATCATCGTCTTCCTCCGAAGAAGAAGAAGAAGAAGAAGAAGCTGCCACCTCCTCTGGATCAATGCCGTCAACTTTAGTCCGAGGTGGAGGAACAGATGAACGAGTTCTGGGGAAAATGGAGGGCCAGTGGAGGGAAGTGGACGAGCAATGGAAGTGGGATCAGGAACAAGCATGTCGAATTTCGTAAAGAGTGCCTCAAATTGCGTATCCATGAATCTCATGGAGTCAGCAAAATAGGACATATCATTACGAATTTCTTGGATACGTTAGTCCATCACCGCACGAGAATCTGCCTCGCGCTGGAAACGTGCGTCCATCTTTGCACGAAGCGCTGCATCACGCTGCTCAATCCAAGCTTGGTGTGCCTCAAATTGAGAGCGTACCTCAGAGGAGATAAGAGCCTGAAGGTCTGGAGGTAAAACAGGGGCAGAAGCAGATGATGTCCCTGGGGCCGAAGAAGACCCTGGGGCAGAAGATGATCCTAGAGCAGCAGGAGGAACAGGAGGTTGCTCAGGAACGTGTCGACGCAACTGGGCTTCCATCCTCTTCAAGAGAACTCCGTCAATGTTTATTAGAGGATCATCAGGAGACTCAGATGAGAGATCAAAATTTAGAGCTTTAAGAAGATGTGTAATCAACATGCCATAGGGCAAGCTCCTACCCGACATGCGAATCTGGTCGGATGCCATATGAGAAGCTATGATACGGGAAACATTTATCTTAATGCCTCGCAGAAGGCAATAGATGATCAATGGAACAGGACCCCTAGCATGGCTGTACTCACCAGATTTAGGGACAATGTTATAGAAAATGATTTTGGCAAGGACCTGAGATGTGAGGGTGAATCTACTCACAACTTCATTCCTCACCAAACCAGGGTTATTATCCCCGTGGATCAAAGTGGATGCAGTGAGCGCAGACTCACCCTCCGAAAACTCAAAATCATGAAGGTCATGGGTGTAGACATCAGCTCCAGCAGGGGAGAGATGTAGAATGTCAGCAAACTGACCAATGCTAAGGTCAATGTTCCTACCTAGGACTCTAGAAAAGATACAGTTTCCATCAAAAGAGAAATTAGTATAGAAATAGGGAACAAGAGATGTATAGACTTGTTCTTTGATGGTCAAGAAATCATTTAAGGAGTTGTTCTGCAGGATTTGGGGAATGTCCAAGTGTTCAAAATCTTGTATAACGACATATCTCCCCGAATTGATGTTCCTCTTGGAAAGGTTAATGAACCGATTTTCAGCAACCTCATTAATGAAAGGTCGTTTGGGCTTGGGGACATATGAAGAGGGTTGAGCAACAGATTTACCCTTTTCAGACCTAGTTCTTTTAGACAATTTTTTTTTGAGGAAAAAGATGATTTTTGGGTCAAATAAGTTAGGGCTTGATCTAGAGAACTTAGAAACCTAAAATCTTTGACAAAAAGAAGATGATCCTAAAGCTAGATATTAAGAACAGTAGGAAAAATCAAATTTTACCTGAAAGATGAAGAACAAAACCCTAATCAGAGAAAACCTGAAATTCTTCGAATTCTGCGGAGAGGAAGTCCTGAAAACGAAGATCCAGCACCTAAAGATGGAATCTGAAGTGGGTTTGGAAGGAATTTGAAAAAGATTGAGGGATTTGAGATTTGGAGAAAAATTTTGAGGAGGGGAGAAGACGGGTTCGTCGGCTGTGAGTGTGAGAGAGAGAGAGAAAAAGTCAAATAAATAGCAGTTTTAGGGCTGAATACGATAAACGGTCGACCGGTCGGTCGACCCAGAAAACCCGAGAGCTCTGCATCTCAGAGCGGTCGACCGGGTCGGTCGACCCAGAAATCCCGAGAGCTCTGAGAGCTACAGCGGTCGACCGGGTCGGTCGACCCAGAAAACCCGAGACCACAGACAGCAACAGCGGTCGACCGGCTATGCCCAAAAATTGACAACAGAAAAAAATTTTAAAAGAAAAATTTTATCAAATAAAGTAGAATATATATAACATGTAGGAATACAACAATATTTTTAAATCTTCATTAGGTTATCAAACAAAAATATTCACACAAGACATTTTATTTTATTCTTCATACAAAAACAAAGTTTTTAGAGATGTTGAAGCCGAATACCCGGTGACGGGTTCTGAACTTCATCCTCTTAATTCCTCTTGAATGAGTTGAGGTGCGCAATTGCCATCTCTAAGGTATTTGTTTGAATATGAAATTTTTACAAAATTTTATTTCTAGTTTTGAAAATACAATGTGTATATATAAATAAGCTAGTTTAGGCATGGCATGTGGACATACAATGGACATGGTATAAAAGACAAGATAAAAATATGGCATATACACAAACATGATAGAGATGTAAGTTTACACAAGCATATATCAATGTATCATAAAAGTAAACTAACAATCCTATACATGTGTATATAAATAACTAAACAAAAATTTTAAAATGGAGAAGTTACCAAGCATGGGCAATCTCCAAAATAGGTGCCTCCAAGATAGCGATGCAAATGCGATGTGTTCTTTGAGCTTGGTTGCATCCACCACCCGGGCACCGTTGCCCCCTAAGTTTTGGAGGAAGAAGATCCACCTGCATCATCTAAATTTGGTGGGTCTTTTGGTACCCATATCTTTTTGGGTCCTTTAGGATTAGTAGCGGGACGAACCCAAACATATTTATTGTTTACATTATGTTTAGCAAAACAAAACTTTTCTAAATGGCCTTTGCGGCCACAATGCGTGCAAATGTAAATTCTACCACTACCAT
This sequence comes from Agave tequilana, assembly GCA_038442645.1. Taxonomy (NCBI): domain Eukaryota; kingdom Viridiplantae; phylum Streptophyta; class Magnoliopsida; order Asparagales; family Asparagaceae; genus Agave; species Agave tequilana. Next base: position 78,615 of record JAVJIF010015464.1, on the reverse strand, counting down.
ACATGTATGCATGTTTATGTGTGTGTGAATGTTTCCGTGCATGTGCATGGTGAGTGTGTTTCCCTTGGGTTACTCCCTTAGGAAACCTAGATGCAATTTTCTTTAAATCAAAAGCATAAATTTTAAGAGTAGAGTCTAACACTTCAACCCATTTTGAATCTCTACAAATTCATTTTTATTACAAGAAACCATGGGGTTTTTTCCTTTATTAGCCAATTTATATTTATCAAAGTCACCTTTTAATTTTTCAAAAGCACTAGATAAAACATTTTTCTCACTAAGACAAGTATCAAGTTTATTCTTTAAAACATCATTTTCCTTTTTCAATTTTTTATTATGAGATTGAGAGATCTCATATCTATGTTGTAATTCTTCGAAAAAATGAGCAAGTTCATCCATGGTAAGATCATCATCTTCTAAAGTGTTATCAAGGGTACCTTAGAAGAATTGTCTCCTTGTGCCATGAAGCACATGTGAGCGGCGTCGTGCTCCTCTTCGGATTCCGACTCCGTATCATCCCATGTGGCTACCATAGCCTTCTTCTTCCTTGGTACATGCTTGGAGGTAGTAGCTTGGAGAGCGGGGCAATCCGCTATGAGATGTCCGATCTTCTTGCAATGGAAGCAAGGACCGGGTTCTTCTCTCTTCTTTTCAAACCTTCCTTGAGGTTTCCCTCTTCAGAAGTTGCTTTGCCTCCCTTTCCTGTAAAAACATTTTGCCTACCTTCCGGATAAGCATGGCAAAGTCCTCATCGCAATCCTCCGATGAGTCGTCCTCTTCAATAGTGGTTGGAGTGGCTTTGAAGGCGATTGTTTTCTTCTTGGGTGCCTCCCTTTCTTCTCTTACCTTCATCTCCATCTCATGGGTTTTGAGATTACCGATGAAGCCGGAGAAGTCCATCTCCTCCCGATCGTTGAGCTCCTTGAGGGTAGTTGCCTTTACTTCCCAAGATTTGGGAAGAGCCCGAATGACCTTCCGAATCTTTTGGTCATTATCAATTGCGTCACCTAGAGAAGACAAGGTATTAGTGATCTTGGTGAAACGCGTGAGCATGTCATCAATGCTCTCATTATCAAACATGTAAAAATTCTCATATTGAGAACGTAACAAGTCAATTTTGGATCTTTTGACTTGTGACGTTCCCTCATGAGTCACAATTAGAATGTTCCAAACTTCAAATACGGATTTGCAATTAATGATGCGTGCTAGGTCATCCTCATTTAATGCTTGGGTCAATGCATATTGGGCTCTAGCATTTGCCTCATAGTCCTTGGTGGTATCCTCGGATCATGAACTCTCATCGGTGAGGGTTCAACAAATTCTCTAGTGATGGCCCTAGCTACTCTAACACCTAGGGACTTTAGAAATAGGTTCATCTTGACCTTCCAAATAGGGAAGTTCAAGCCATCAAACTTAGGTGGGGACTTGATGCTAGAAAAGTCAAGTGATGCCATGGATGAGTAATATAAAGCACAATATATGAAAAATGCAACTAATATAGCCAAATAACAAGGATCTCCCTAAGGTGGTTAAACCAAATTGTAGGGTTAGGCTCTGATACCATTGAAATCACCTAGAGGGGGGGTGAATAGGTGATGGCTATATGTAAATGGCACAAATGCGGAATTTAAAATTCAACTATCACAATTAGCTCAAATAAAAGACTTGCAATAAATGAAGCAATCAATAGTGTAAGAATTAAAGAGTTTAGAGTTTAGAGAGATTTGAGCAAACGCAAACAGGCAGATATGTTTCCGAGGTTCGAGCCACGCTCTACGTCCCCGCCTTCACACTTGAAGGATTTCCACTATTGAAGATCCCACTGGATCACCAATACAAAGACACACTTGTCCTATCTCTCGTGATGCCGCAACACCACCCGGAGCACACTAGCTCGCTTGAGGTCGATGCCTCTACAACTTCACTCAAGAAGAAAATGATCACACTTGATCAAAAATTCGCTCACTTGCACAATCCTAGAACCAATATGTAGATGAAGAATTATGGGATTGTGTAGTGCAATAGCTAGAGAGAAGTAGAGGTAAAGACTTCAAATGGGTGTCTAGAAATTTAGGGCTTTTGGAGAGAAAATCTTTTCTAAATGAAAGCCTTTTGAAAACTTGTAAATCTTTTGAAAATCTCTTGTAAAAATGTTCTTAATAGATATCTTATCATGTTGAAGTGACCTCCTATTTATAGGGGTCAAAAACAGCTCCAGAGATTCGTTGGGATCAAATCCCAAAAGAAAACTGTCAGAAAATAGAGCTGTTGGAGTCTGTCAGAAGTTCTGACAGCAGCCGGTCGACCGGGCCAGTCGACCACTAACGGTCATATTTTTGACCGTTGGGGGACTACGGTCGACCGTCCCGGTCGACCGGAACAAACAGAGAGCACTGTAAGTGCTCCGGTCGACCCGAGCGGTCGGCCGACGTACACACATGCACAGCGTGTCCGTCGGTCGACCCGGGCGGTCGACCGGTTTCTGTTAGTTCTGAAAAATCAGAACTTCCAGAAACCTGAAACCTGGGTTTTGGATTTTGGTCTTGGGTTTGAATGTTTTGGACCTTGTAAAACATAGAGTATGAGCATATGTCATAACTCTATCATGTTAAAACATTTTGATAAATACCCTTTTGTTAAAAGCTTGTTTTGTCCAAAAATTGTTTTTCCAAAACTTAAAGTTTCTAAAACTTATTTCCCAAAAACATGTTAACTTTAAATCTAGATTGGAAATAGAATTTGAAACTCTTTTTGAAGTCATGAACCAAAGTAAAGTGTGTGTGTAAGTGGTAATCCCATAACTCTACTTCTAACATCTAGGTTTTGAAAAAATATCTAAAATAAAATCAAAATACAAATCTTGGAATTTCTTCATAGTCTTGATCTTGACTTGGTCTTCTCTTTAAGATCTTGATTCCGAAGCTTCCTATTGTGCTTGGCTTGGGAATGCAAATCTTTTGGCGGCATCCAAACTTGTGAGTCTTGATTGTGGAGCTGTCAAATCAACCTGTTTAACCTGAAATTCTTTTAAACAAAACTTGTTAAATATATAACTAGATATGGTTTGTTATCATCAAAAATATCCATCAAGATATAGGGCTAATGGCCTTTGGGCCAACAGTACATACTCGATCCGGAAAATCATACTTAAAATAGTATAAGAAAGCTACTGACGAGACACGACAGCAAACGACGTCAGTACAAGTACCTGTATCCACTTCAGTTCCGACCAAGGAAAGGAGAAGTCAAAGGAAGTCCAGTTCGACCATGTCCTGAAGAAGCCTTCAGGCCCAGGGCTTGACACGCCCTTTCGTTTTGATATATTGGCCCAGCTGGTTAATATCCCGGCTCATATTACCATACACGAGCTCCTTCGTCTCTCAAAAGAGACAAGAGAAGCACTCAGAGATGCACTGGCTAATTCAGAATCATTCATGACATATATGCCGGAAATCCCTAAGGATGACGCTCAGCCTTCTTGCCCTGAATGCCATCAAGTACAATCAAAGGTACCGGCTATTACCTTCACAGCGGAATATAATGCTCTACTCATTGGTCTTCAGCTCGTTCACGGAATGGGGGTACGCTACCTTGAAGCTTACAGCGATTCAAAACTGTTTATCAATCAGGTTAAAGGCGAATATGAAGTCCGTCATGAGGATTTGGTGCCTTATTATCACACAGTCATCGAATTGGCTAATCTGTTTGATGGCTTTTACATCAGGCACGTATCTCGATCTCAGAATACTAAGACGGATGCTCTTGCTGCATTAGCACAACAATAGCCCTGCCAGTCGACACCGAGTATCACCTTACAGTGGCGACTCGACACCTTGTCTGCTCTAAACATATGTTAAGAACCAGAGAGGTCTATAATATCTCGACGGATCATGAGCCTAGAGATTGGCGATTTTCTCTCATCGACTATGCTTTACATGGTCTGCTGCTAGACAATCCTAAAGAAGCGGTATCTATCAGACGAAGGTCTCTCCGTTTTTACTATGATCCAACTCTGAAGACACTTTACCGTCGTTCATATGACGGTATCCTCCTCCGTTGCCTTTCTAATTCAGAGGCACAGGAAGTGCTTAAAGAAGCATACGACGGCATATGTGGAGCTCATCAGCCAGGTCCAAAACTTAAAGACAGATGCATAGGCTTGGATATTATTGGCCAACCATGATAGCCGATGCCATCCAATATGCACGAAGGTGTAAAGCATGCCAAATTCATGCGGACTTCATACACCAGCCTCCGGAGTTGCTCCACCCAACTGTCGCTTCATGGCCATTTGAAGCATGGGGAATCGATGTCGTAGGGCCAATCAGCCCCTCTTCGACAAGAGGTCACCGGTTTATCTTAGCAATAACCGATTACTTTTCAAAGTGGGCAGAAGTTATACCACTAGTTGAAGTCAAAACTTCCAACGTGATTAATTTCATCAAACACCATGTCATCCATCGATTTGGTGTCCCTAGGCGGATCATTCATGATAACGGTCCCCAATTCATAAGCCAGGTATTCTATCGATTCTGCGATAAATACCGAATTCAGAATGTGGCTTCAACTGCCTATAATCCTGCAGCTAATGACTTGGCGGAAGCATTCAACAAAACGATCATCAAGTTACTCAAAAAGTTCATCTCCTCGAATAAGCGAGATTGGGATGAAAAACTTGGTGAATGTCTTTGGGCCTACCGAACCACGGTTCGGACCCCGACAGGCAATACGTCTTTTTTCCTGGTGTACAGGTGTGAAGCAGTCATACCGTTGGAAATCCAGAGGCCATCATTACGAGTTGCTCTGATCACTAAGATTACATCAGAGGACAATGTTCGGTTGCGTCTTCAAGAGCTTGAAGCCCTAGATGAGAAGCGGTTACAAGCTCAGCAGCACATTGAGTTATATCAAGCTCGGATCTCAAAAGCCTTCAATAAAAAGGTCAAACAAAGAGTCTTCCAGAAAGGAGATTTGGTGTTAGCCGTCAGACGACCAATGATCATGACGCACAAAACTAAAGGCAAATTTCAGCCTAAATGGGAGGGACCGTTCGTAATAGAAACAGTCTATTCAAACGGAGCATATCACCTTATGACTTCAGTTGGTGATTTACTCATGATGCCGATCATGGCAAGTTCTTAAAGAAGTATTATCCTTGATTAAGGATCCTTCTCATGATCAAGTTAACATTACACCTCTGATCAAGACCTTCAAATTCAAGGTACGCAGAAAGAGCGCCTCTCTCTTCCTCCAAGCGAGATCATACAACCATAAATCAGTAGGAACCTGGTCATACATTGGTTGTCTCAAAGAAGAATCTGTTGGCCCAATGACCTTCCACTCTAGTTTTGATGATGATCAACTCATGTAGTTATATTTACTAATATTCTTGTGTTTCTAAGTTTCAGATCATTAGCAGGATATTAGTGTTGGTGATTAGCTTCAACAAGGTGTTTGGAAGCTTATCATGGTGATTCGGTGCCAAAGCTTAAAGATCATACCTTTGCACTCGGTGGATCGCGTTTGGGAGCAAGTCTACTTGAAGATGGAGATCATCAAGAGAAGACTTAGGTATCCTAGTTTAGTTTAGTGTGTTTTAGATCCATTTGTAAAGCTTAGTTTAGTTGATATGCTCAAGTGCACAAACACACACGTTTTATGTTTTAATGTGTGATTTTATGAATAGTTGGATCAAAACAAGTTTTTATGATTTATATGTATAGTAGATGTTTTCTAGTTATACATACATGCTTAACTTATAGACAAACTTATTTTGACATTCCTATTCATGTTTTGGAAAAATCTAGTTTGATAAAAATACAAGTTTTATTTATGATAAAATTGGCAGGACACAAAAATGAATTGATATGATTGATATATGTCTTGAAATTTTTATCACAAGTTTAGTTTTCAAGTAAAATGATAAAACATATTTTTGTGGATTTTTTAGAAGTGTTAAAAGATTTTTTACAAATTTTCTATCTCAAAAATCTGCCCAGAAAAACTGTATTTCAGGCAGACCGGTCGACCGGGACAGTCGACCGGCTGCTGTGTCCGGATATGCACAGGCTGTGCATGTCCGTCGGTCGACCGGGTCACGGACCCAGTCGACCGATATAGAGAGTCTGCTCTCTGTATCTTTTCGGTCGACTGGGTCGGTCGACCGATAGAAGGAAACTGTGTTTCCTCCTTGTTGGTCGGTCGACTGGCAGTCGACCGAAGCCCCAACGGTCATATTTTCGACCGTTGCCGGTCGACCGGGCCGGTCGACCGGTGGCTGTCAGAATTGCCACATCAGCCTAACGGCTAGTTTTCTGGTTTGGCCTATATATACCCTATTCATTTGGGATTTTGGCTAAGGTTTTTAAGAGAAAAATTTCTGGTTTTCAGCAGAGTTTAAAAGAGTTTTAAAAAGAGTTTTTAGTGCTTTTAACTTCTCATCTTTATTGATTTGGGTTTTGGAAAAATCAAAGAAATTGGAATTTGGGATTTTTGTATTGGCATTCATTCTCTATCTTTTACAAGAAATTTCCCAAGTGTTTTTCTTTGTTGCTTGTTTTCCAAAACACCTAGTTTCCACACTTGAGCTATCTTCTATCCTAAACTATTAGGATCTTTGTTTTTGTGGAAAAGAAAGAAAAGAGAAAGAAAAGAGAGTTTGTGGTTTTGGAACCACTTGTTGTAAACACCCTTTTATTTGTGAATCCCTCTTCGGTAGAGGTGATCGGGTGATTGGTTTGTGAGCCTCTTAAGGAGAGGCATTTGTTGTGGTTGGCTACGGGCCGTATCCCTCTTCGGTAGAGGTGGATTGTGTGTTGTATTGCCTCGGTGGCATTGTAAGTTGAGAGAGGAGTTAGGGGCTCCTATAGTGGATTAGAAATCCTACACGGTGGTGTAGGCGGGGATGTAGAGCTAGGGGCTCGAACCTCGAAACACATCTTGGTCTTTGCGTTTGATCCAATTTCTCTCAACTCTACTCTTTTTACATTTGTGCAAGCATCATCCATTCATATCATCATATATACTTGCTTGTGTTTTGAGCATTGTTTCATATTGCCTTGCATATATTTCTATTGCTATTCATCTATACTTGCTTGGCTTAATTGTGTGCATTGTATTGCTATATCCTTGATTGCTTGGATTGCTTGTGTGTGTGCAACACTTATACTCATCCAACAAGAGCTTCATATAGCAACCTCAATACAACACGGTTGCATTGCGCACCTCTAACCCATTTAAGGGAATTGGGAGGAAGGAGTTCAGAACCTCGCAAGGGGTATTCGGCTCTTAGTCGTGTTTTGAGAGATCGTTGCATCACTCACTTAAGTAAAATTTAAAAAGAGCATTAGATTAGCAATTACACCTATTCACCCCCCCTCTAGGTGTATTTCAATTGGTATCAGAGCTAGTGCTCCTGATATTAGGCTTAACATCCTAGGAGTGATCCATTTGCTTGCTAATCTCTTGTTTGCATAATACTTGTTTGCATACATTTAGTTTATCATGGACTTCATGACTCCACCTATGTATGATGCTTCCAACATTCTTGTTTGGAAGACTAGAATGTCCATTTACCTTCAAACCCTAGGTTTACATACTTTCCTTGCGGCTACCAAGAAATGCTATCTTGGTAACCTCATTCATATAGGGGCCAATGCACAAGCCCTAGAGGCCATTAGAAGCACTTTACCTAAAGACTATCTTTTATGTGTTTCTAATCTTGATTCCGCTTTTGCAGTATGGAACAAGTTGACAACAACCACCACCTCCAAGCTTCAAGTCCAAATCCAACAAGAAGAGGAATCTAGTGGAGAATCCGAATCACAACAATGCTACATGGTCCAAGGGAATGACTCCCTTGAGGTACAATCGGAAACTCAACTAGATAGTAATGATTGTGCTAGTTCTTCAAATGATTTTGTTGATCCCCATGCTTTAAATGAAGAACTATCTATTGTTTGTGAAAAACTAATAGAAAAATATAACTTGTTGAAAAAGAAGAGTCTAGGCATTAATAATGAAAATAAAAATTTGATTGCTAGACTTGATGTTGTTTTGCAAGAGAAGGATGAGATTGCTAATGAAAGGGACTCATTAAAATCTCAACTTAATCTTGCTTTAAATGAAAATAAAATTTTTAAAAATAAAAATGATTGTGAAGATGTTTTGAAGAAAAATGATTCTTTAACTTCAAAACTTGATTTTGTTTTAAAAAGTAACCATTCTTTGAAAAATGAAATTGAATTTATTTCAAAAGAATTAGAAATTTGTTTAAAGAAAAATATTGTTTTGAAAAATAATATGGATGCACATGTTTGCCATGCTAGGGTAGTTTCACCTAGAACACCTATTGCATGCCACACTTCTTCTTTGATTAACAATGATATATCCATGCTTAAGAAGAAGGTTGATTGTTTGGGCTCCACTATGAGCCAATGTGCCATGAACCACACTCGCTTGGAAACCTTGGTTCGTATGAAACAAGTTCCAACTTTTATGCATGCACACCCTCCACGGCATACACATTTCCTCACGGACACCATCAACACATGTATGCTCATGTGTACACATGTACACATTGTGGTCGTAATGGCCACCTTGCTAAATTTTGCTTTGATAGATTAAATAATGTAAATTTAGCAAATAAGTTTGTTTGGGTTAGAGAAGGGACTAACCCCCATGGACCCAAGAAGGTATGGGTACCAAAGACCACCCCTCCAATTTTTGATGTAGGTGTGGGGTCTCACATGACGTGAGAGTGTTGACACCTTGGAGTGGATGCGTTCCGGACTTAAAGGAAATCATATGGATGCATCACTTTCAAGGGAAGAGTTGGTGGGAGGACCACCTTATTTTGGAGAATTAGAGAAGTGCCCTCATCGGTTTTGGTATAAATCTCTAACTCTCATATTATTTGTTTACATGCTTTTATGATTCATTATTTATAGCATGTCTCATTTGTTTAAGCATATTTTTGATGTCTTTGGATTAGTGTGTAAATTCCATGATTATTAGATCCATGACATACATGTATAGTATTTGAGACACATATGCTCACTTGAATTCATATTTAGTGTTCTCACCGTTTGTTTAGCTATAATGTACATCATGAATCTAATACATGTGAATTTACATAGTAATCATGTTTTAGTTTTATCATGATGTTCTTTTATGATTGTTTTAATGTTTCATGTGGTGATAACATGTTTAAATGTAGATTTTATCAAAACTTGCATTATACTTGTGCAAATAGTGAACTACAATTGTTTCTTATATGCTTGTTCTTCATGCTCACTTGTATTCACTATATGCACACGTATGAGCTAAGTTTTGATGATTCGTTCATTTGCACTTGTTATGTCCATTTGCATGTTTATGTATTTTAGAATTCAAATAAAATAATTTTGATGAATCTTATATGTGTTTTATTTAAAAATATGGTATTCATGTTTGTTTTAATGCTTCATGACTTGATTACATGTTTAGATGTTAGTTTTCATTAAGACTAGTTGTATACTTGTACATATAATGGGAAACAAATTAATCTTTATATATGTTTGAGCTTGAATGCATATTTGTACCCATTAGATGTGCTAGTATAGTCTAGTTTTGATGATCCATACATTTTAGACTTGTATTCATATTTTGGATTTATAAGAGTTTTTATTTCATGTATATGTTTATTTTGCCAAAACATTAAGATATACATGTATACCTCTTGAGTCATTTGCCTTCAATGCAAAATCTATTTATGGACTCAATTGTGTTTAGGGATATGTATGTATACTTAGTGTAGTGACAATTCATACATATACCTTGAAATGAAATTGATTTTGGATGAAAATTTAGTTTTTCATGTTTCATGTATTATAAGTTTAACCTCATGTATATGTCTTTCTAGTTCAAACTAATCTTATACATATACATCCTTTTTGAGCCACGTGCCTTCATGCATATACTTTAGTGGACTCGTTGAGTTTTGGATATGTATGTATATCTTAGTTTGCATCAGACATACATATGCCATTGAAGATTAAACTAGTTAGTTTTATGATTTTCTAATTTTGATGTTTAAAGGAATAATTGAGTTTAATGAAATATTTTTCATGATTATGATCTTCACATTTTATTTGTACACTCATATCTATTACTCATGTTTTGTTTCTCATGAGTTGTGCTTAATTGATTAGAGTAATAATTATTATGTGATTTTCATTTCTATGAAAAATAATCTTGTTTTATTCCTTGCTTGAAGGATTTCATACTAGTTTACAAAACTTTTCATTTTAACTAGTTCGAATTCTTCTTTGTAATATGAGATATACCATGCTTGTTATTTCAATTGGTATCATTGAACTCTTTCAATTGGTGTCAATTTTGATCTTCTTGTATACTCATATAAGTTTTGTATATGTATGCTTACTCTTTCAAGAATATCAATGTCAATTGGTATCTAATTTTCATACATATATTTTTGTTTATGCTAGTGCTTGAGTTTCAATTGTGTTTAAATTGATTACTTTAAATTGGTATCAAGACTATGCATTATTTTAGTTGGTATTTCATAAAGGGGGAGAAAATTTGATGTTGTCTTTTCAATTGGGATTTGACTCTCACTCCCTTGCTTTATGTTAAAATTGAAACTATATTTTAACATTATTGATCTCAAAAGTTTTCAAATTGGTATCAGGTGTTTAAAAGAACATATTTCTCTTAATGATGTCAAGATGTTTATGTTGAGTATTTTTAATTGGTATTTCAAAATTTTGTTTTTATGAAAGTTTCAATAGTTTTGACTTACTTTGCCTATATGTGTATAGATTCATGTTGAGTGTATCCTATATTGAGGAGCTTGACAACTCTTCTTTATGAGATACACGTGTGTAAGGAGAGCTTCACATCTCTTTTTATGCATTACGTATTTTGTGTTATGTGAATTAGGGCGTGTCTTCCTTTCTTCATGTAATTCATATATGTAGGGAAGCTAACTTAACGTCTTCCTCTTCATGAATGTCTATCTCACATACGATTTATTGATCCATGTTGAATTTCTATTGGTATCTAGATGCACTTCATTGACATATTTTTAATTGATATCAATGTTTTGATGTTTAACCCTTTATTGGTTCTTGATTTAGAACAAAAAGGGGGAGAATAATTTGTTTTTATAATTTTACCCCTTTATTGATGATTGACAAAAAGGGGGAGAAGAATTTGGCTTTTGGCTTTTATATGCATGTATTTGTTTTAATAAGTTTTATTAAGAATGTGTTGTTTATGTTATTGGTATCTAGAGCTTAGAGTTTGTCTTACTTCATTGGTATCTAGAGCTATAACATGTTTATATTGTTTAATATTTTTTATTTTATTTATGCATGAGTTAAGGGGGAGCTTCTTTGAAGCTTAACTTTAATCCATGCATATATAACTCCATGAGTTTTGTCATCATCAAAAAGGGGGAGATTGTTGGCCCAATGACCTTCCACTCTAGTTTTGATGATGATCAACTCATGTAGTTATATTTACTAATATTCTTGTGTTTCTAAGTTTCAGATCATTAGCAGGATATTAGTGTTGGTGATTAGCTTCAACAAGGTGTTTGGAAGCTTATCATGGTGATTCCGGTGCCAAAGCTTAAAGATCATACCTTTGCACTCGGTGGATCGCGTTTGGGAGCAAGTCTACTTGAAGATGGAGATCATCAAGAGAAGACTTAGGTATCCTAGTTTAGTTTAGTGTGTTTTAGATCCATTTGTAAAGCTTAGTTTAGTTGATATGCTCAAGTGCACAAACACACACGTTTTATGTTTTAATGTGTGATTTTATGAATAGTTGGATCAAAACAAGTTTTCATGATTTATATGTATAATAGATGTTTTCTAGTTATACATACATGCTTAACTTATAGACAAACTTATTTTGACATTCCTATTCATGTTTTGGAAAAATCTAGTTTGATAAAAATACAAGTTTTATTTATGATAAAATTGGCAGGACACAAAAATGAATTGATATGATTGATATATGTCTTGAAATTTTTATCACAAGTTTAGTTTTCAAGTAAAATGATAAAACATATTTTTGTGGATTTTTTAGAAGTGTTAAAAGATTTTTTACAAATTTTCTATCTCAAAAATCTGCCCAGAAAAACTGTATTTCAGGCAGACCGGTCGACCGGGACAGTCGACCGGCTGCTGTGTCCGGATATGCACAGGCTGTGCATGTCCGTCGGTCGACCGGGTCACGGACCCAGTCGACCGATATAGAGAGTCTGCTCTCTGTATCTTTTCGGTCGACTGGGTCGGTCGACCGATAGAAGGAAACTGTGTTTCCTCCTTGTTGGTCGGTCGACTGGCAGTCGACCGAAGCCCCAACGGTCATATTTTCGACCGTTGCCGGTCGACCGGGCCGGTCGACCGGTGGCTGTCAGAATTGCCACATCAGCCTAACGGCTAGTTTTCTGGTTTGGCCTATATATACCCTATTCATTTGGGATTTTGGCTAAGGTTTTTAAGAGAAAAATTTCTGGTTTTCAGCAGAGTTTAAAAGAGTTTTAAAAAGAGTTTTTAGTGCTTTTAACTTCTCATCTTTATTGATTTGGGTTTTGAAAAAATCAAAGAAATTGGAATTTGGGATTTTTGTATTGGCATTCATTCTCTATCTTTTACAAGAAATTTCCCAAGTGTTTTTCTTTGTTGCTTGTTTTTCAAAACACCTAGTTTCCACACTTGAGCTATCTTCTATCCTAAACTATTAGGATCTTTGTTTTTGTGGAAAAGAAAGAAAAGAGAAAGAAAAGAGAGTTTGTGGTTTTGGAACCACTTGTTGTAAACACCCTTTTATTTGTGAATCCCTCTTCGGTAGAGGTGATCGGGTGATTGGTTTGTGAGCCTCTTAAGGAGAGGCATTTGTTGTGGTTGGCTACGGGCCGTATCCCTCTTCGGTAGAGGTGGATTGTGTGTTGTATTGCCTCGGTGGCATTGTAAGTTGAGAGAGGAGTTAGGGGCTCCTATAGTGGATTAGAAATCCTACACGGTGGTGTAGGCGGGGATGTAGAGCTAGGGGCTCGAACCTCGAAACACATCTTGGTCTTTGCGTTTGATCCAATTTCTCTCAACTCTACTCTTTTACATTTGTGCAAGCATCATCCATTCATATCATCATATATACTTGCTTGTGTTTTGAGCATTGTTTCATATTGCCTTGCATATATTTCTATTGCTATTCATCTATACTTGCTTGGCTTAATTGTGTGCATTGTATTGCTATATCCTTGATTGCTTGGATTGCTTGTGTGTGTGCAACACTTATACTCATCCAACAAGAGCTTCATATAGCAACCTCAATACAACACGGTTGCATTGCGCACCTCTAACCCATTTAAGGGGAATTGGGAGGAAGGAGTTCAGAACCTCGCAAGGGGTATTCGGCTCTTAGTCGTGTTTTGAGAGATCGTTGCATCACTCACTTAAGTAAAATTTAAAAAGAGCATTAGATTAGCAATTACACCTATTCACCCCCCCTCTAGGTGTATTTCAGAATCAAGATTACACATGCGCTAACCATTTGATCCAACACCTTTAACGGTTAAGGATAGAGGAAAATGTTGGCCTTTAAGCCTAACATAAATCCTCGACAACTTATCATGCTGAGGGGAATAGCATGGCTAGCCCGAATCAAACGGTAGTTGGTAAAGGCATATCAAACCCGTTGACAGCTGAGGATTTGCTAAAAATCCTGAGGGACCTGTTCCCATTTGATTCCCTTTCCAAAATCACTTACCAATTCTCATCCATGGAATGGTAAGACCACGTATAAAGATCTTTCCATCCATTTTGCTGTTAAGTTAACATTAAACCTATGACAGTGATCTCCTCGTTTTTCGCAATGAGAACGAGACCCTTTCATGCTATGTTTAACAGTATACCTTTGGCATCCATTTCGCTGTTAATATTAAACCTATAACAGTGATCTTCTCATTTTTCACAATGAGAACGAGACCCTTATGCTATGTTTAATAGTATACCTCTGGTATCCATTTCACTGTTAACATTAAACCTATGACAGTGATCTTCTCGTTTTTCGCAATGAGAACGAGACCCTTTCATGCTATGTTTAACAGTATACCTCTGGCATCCATTTCGCTGTTAAGTTAACATTAAACCTATGACAGTGATCTTCTCATTTTTCGCAATGAGAACGAGACCCTTTCATGCTATGTTTAACAGTATACCTCTGGCATCCATTTCGCTGTTAAGTTAACATTAAACCTATGACAGTGATCTTCTCATTTTTCGCAATGAGAACGAGACCCTTTCATGTTATGTTTAACAGTATACCTCTGGCATATCCTTCCAAATCTCAACAGAATTTTGAGCTTGGTGGCTTCTCAATCGGTTACGTCATTGCGAGCTCTGAACCGGCAGATAGCCAAGTCTCATCTTTCAGTCCGGCAAGGACTATTTCTTTGTCATTATACGACAAGAATTTTGAGCTTGGTGGCTTCTCAATCGGTTACGTCATTGCGACCTCTGAACCGGCAGATAGCCATGTCTCATCTTTCAGTCCGGCAAGGACTATTTCTTTGTCATTATACGATAAGAATTTTGAGCTTGGTGGCTTCTCAATCGGTTACGTCATTGCGACCTCTGAACCGGCAAATAGTCAAGTCTCATCCTTCAGTCCGGCAAGGACTATTTTCTTAAATGGCTGCAATACAACTTGAAAGCGAGAATTCAGAAGCTGGAGCAAGTTGGAAATACAATAGGGGAGTCAAAACGAAATTACTTTTATTGATTCTGAAAAAAAAGGGATACATGAATGCACATATTACAAGCTATGACGGTGCTTCATAAGACTTGATCCGTTCTTCAAGAGTGGCCAGCCTTATCTTCCTCTCTTCAGCAGCCCTGATAAGCGCCTGCGACCTCAACTCATCCTCATTAAAGCTCACCGTCTTGGCCTAGCGAGCTTCAACTTCAACCAAGGTTGCCCTCTGTGCTAGCTCCTGCCGTAAGATTTCGTCATTCTGAGCCTTAAGCTGCTCAAGCCGGGCAGTCTCTTCAAGACGCACTGGTTCAGCCTTGGATAAAAGAAGATTAGCCTTCCTGATCATCTCCTTGGCCTTTTCAATTTTATCCTCAGCGTCAAGAAGAGCACTGCTAGAAGCGTCTATGGCATCCCCAAGCTCTACTTTCCTTGTCTTCAAGGACTTCAAATCAGAGGAAATGGCCTTAGCAGCTTCCTGAGCAGCGAGATGAGCCTCATGCATCTGAGCAACAAGGTGTGCAAGCTGCTCATTAACTGAAGACTCCAGATCTGAATGACTAAGACGGCGCCATTCGTCCACATCCCTCTCAAGTTTGTCCACCAGAAGCTCCAATGCAGCGGCCTGGTCACCCCTCTAAAGTCTCAGATACTGTCAATACTTCGGGAGAGGACCACCTTTAAAGCAGAGAACGAGGTAGTCGAGCCCTTCAAGATCAAAGCAATGGATCGCTTCAAACTCTTATAAAAGCTGTCGACTAACTCAGCCACAAATTCATTCTCGGCCTCAACTACTCCTGGCAAACGAGCAGCCCCTGAAGACAGAGTTTCCACAAGCCTTATTGACATTACTGTGGAAGGAGTAGTAGAGGCACTGGCTGCAGCAACATGAAGGGTCGTCGGTGATCTCGGAAGAGTCCTCATCGAAACCAGTACACTAGCCACGACCGAGGTAGGACTAGTGATTATTTCTGGGAGAACTGGCTCAACCACCAATGTGGGAGAAGTAGGACTGGTAATCACCTTCAGCTCCACGCCTGGCAAGATAGGCGGCACTGGCGAAACCAATGGCACCTCACTCATTGATATAGTTGGAAGTGAGGTTGGTTCCATGACTACCGTTCCCTCAATTTCATCTCCTCTGGCTGGTTCAGGCTGATAGGAGGGCAGGTCGTGATACAAAGCATCCAACTCAGCAGCATCCGCTGCGGTCGAAGTACTTACTTCACTCCTGGTTCCCTCAGGAAGACGGGTTGACTCTCTTGAAGTTGATGCACCCAAAGGTGGAACACCTACAACAAGACTTTGTTTAGGCAAGGCATGACAAATAGCAGGAGTCAAAAAGTCAAAATAGTACCGAAAGATGGTGTCGCCTCAATTGTCTTGACGGCTGCATCAGACCCTACAGGCTCCATTGGAAAATCTTTAGCGGAATCAACACGAATGGCCGGCCCACCTTCACTTGCCGAACCTTCCGCGGTCCACCCAAAAGAGTTAGAAGCTGCGGGACTTCCTTTTGAAGTCCCAGCGCCCGAAGGACCTACATCAGCCGTATCACCTCCAGACTCTTCCGAGACGGCGAAATAGCCAGCTTCATCGCCTTCTCTATAAGTGAACAGGGGATCATAATGCTCCACCTGTTCTCCGGCAGCCTCAGCTCTCGAGCTTCTCACCGCCTCAGTTCCTGAATCATAAAGTAAACAATGAGATGTCTGGGATACATAAGACGGTATTATAAGAACAGACTTGATCATACCCGAGTCCGGAGCAGCTTTACCAGTAGTCGGCCTAGGAACCGACAACTTAATGACTAATGGGGCAGGAGGAGGAGGCGCTGCAGATAATTCGCCCTCTGCAATAACCGTAGGAGTGTAGCGACGAGGCTTCTTCACTACCCTCTTCCTACGAGATCCACCTTTCCGCTTTCGCTTGAAGTGGACGTCAGGATCGTCTTCCTCCACTTCTTCCACATTAACATGTTCTATGGGGGCCGTGCCTACCCTACCAGAAGCAGCTGCCGGAGCCTCAGCACCTGCATCCGCTTCAAAGCGAGGACTTCCTGCATCCGAGGCTTCGCTATCATCAACAGCAATGAATTCCCTGAGGCCTGGAACGCGGACCCTTTTACCCTCGCTCTTCTCAGTGACCTTCCGCTTCAGCCACTGAGAGATTAACTTCACACCAGAAGAATTAATAGAAAATCCAGTGGGTGTGGAGTTCGAGGTTCTATACCACTGACAGAATCCCAGGGTCGTCAGAAGGTTCGGAGTCCTTAGCGGCATGCATAGTCGCGCCTCGGTACAGCCAGCAATGAAGAATCGCCAGGCACGAGCTCCATCGATGAGACTCCCCATAAAGGCTAGACTGCTGTTCGGATTACCTACGTACAGTTGGTCATATCCAAACTGGCGGGCAAACCGACTCGGAACATAGGGCTCCAGGTAACAGGTGTCCCCACTTCTGTACAACAAGTGCGATGGCCGGATGCTAACCAGCCACTCGAAGATTCCCTGACTCAATGACGTATGCCCTTCTCCTACATCCTTAAATTCTTCACCATAGCCTGCATCGCGAATGTAGGAAAAGCATCGAAAAAGGCTATAGACGTCATGACGACACAGCAGCTTACGGACCGCGGCCACATAAGTCCGTGACCACGAACACCCCTCGAATCGACAGAGAAGCGCCATGCGAACACCTTCTGGGGGCTCCTCTCTGGCTTGGATAATAGAAGGACAGTGAAGGGTGAACCACGCCATCAAATAAGTATATGGCAGACCTATTCTGAGGTTTGGTCCGTCGCAGGGCAAAATAGTCCCCTTTTCCCGCTTCGTCGTTGGTGGCCTACAGAAAGCCTCCGTCAATGTACGAAGGCCTCTTTGAATACAACACACTATGGCTGGAAGAAGTCCAAGAGATCGACCATGGACTAGACGAACGACAGGCAACAAAACAGTCGAATGGATGTCATCGCCAGACGAAGACGGCACCACACATCTCTTCAACCAGACCGTCAAGAAATCAGCCAGAAGTGCCTTCCGGGACATCGGCCGACGAGCCTGGTAGTGAAAACTCCGAAGAATATCGCCTTTCTCATAGGGGCCGTCATCTTCTTTTAGAATTAGATCCCCTTGAGATTGCTCTTGCATCCGGCGAAAGATGTCTTCATCAGCAACTCCACAATGAGCCGCTTCAGGAGTATTTTCCATGTCAGGGAACAAATAATTTCCCCAACTCTTCAAACTGTATGAAGCTCCCTTATGGCCCCCATGCATGCTGGAGCAAATGTGGAGGTGGCACATCAACTCCCGATAAGTCTCAAATAGGGCAGGTTCCTGCTTCTCCAGAAGTGCCAATTTCGCCTCGCACGGGAAATATTCTTCATATGGGAAAGATCCCAAAGGCAGAGCAGAGACTTCCCACATCTCGTGCAGAGCCATACCCAATTCGCCGACAGGGGTGAAGAAGGTCCCTGTAGCCAGGTAGTATAACTCAAAGATGGCGTAGAAGTTCGCTACGCTCATCTGAATGCCATAACAGGTCGCCCTGACGGTCTCGTAAAGTCCCAGCTTCTCCAGATCCTCCTCAAAATGAACAAGGACATATAGGGTCAAGTCCCTCCACCATGCCTTGGGAGGGTGAATCCACCCTGGAGTCCTGAAATCAGTGGCTGGACAGTTGCCACGAACCTTAAAGAATTGATTCCCAAAAGTCTGAGCCACCGCAGGGTTTTCTCCCACTGGGATGTCTGGAAGTACATTCCCAGTGTGGAGACCCAATATGCAGCGAGGAGGACCTGTCCTTGTGTAACCGGGAGACGGAATTATCAACTTCTCTACATGAACGGATTCAGTAGTTCGACTCACTTGCCACTGCATCTTCCGAGCCCTCGTCACACATTGAAAGAAGGACAAGGAAAAATGCCGCTTGCTAGATGGGAGATAGAACTTCTCGCCATCCAATTTGAAAATCCACTGCCCCTCTCCGGCTAGCAGCTGGCGATCATTGTCTGGCGTTGCATCTCCGAACATAAAGCCGGACTTTGGATAGATTCTTCGGTTAGAATCTTCAAGGGGAGCAGTAGTTAAGATACTCCTCATGGTGCGTTGATCCCCACCATGAATAAGTGTATCCCGAGTAGGAGAGCTTCGCTCGTTGAATAATGAAGCCTGTCCTTAAAACTGTAGGCTAACGTTGCCATCTAGCCCCCTGGCTGTGCCAAAGAGACTGTTCAGAGGACCAGGAGTATAGTGCACTGCAAAAACAAGGAGAAATTATGATTAGTTCATCAGCTAAACAAGAGCTAAAATAAGAATCCAATTTTTGTTAAGGCATAGCCTCGCTCTCCGAGCGAAGCTGGCCTAATGATAGCTTCGACCCAAAGCTTAGCTTCGCAGCTGCATCGTAACTCCGCATTCCACATCAGAGCAGGATGCAGGAAAATGTCAAAGTGTTAGCTTCGCTCTGGAAGCTTAGCCTCGAACAACAGAATGCGACAAAGCCCTAGGGGCTAACTTCGTCAGAAGGGTATTATTGCCTAAAGACTATTTTAAGGGTATTAAGGTCCTTTTCAGTTACACTCCAAAGGTTAGTTTTGCATCCTGTCATTCAACAGGATGTGAACCGCCTAAGGGATAGCTTCGCCTGGAAGCTTGAAGAAGGGACCCTTCAGTTCTAAGATTCCCAATCAAGAAATCAAGGGAAATTCAGGGAATTGAACTCCCTAAGATCACCAGATCATGATTGATCGTTCTGGGTTCATCGGAAGATAGCCAGAAATCGGCTTTAAAAGAGAGATGAAAATCTCTGATCAAAAGGGAAAGATCCCTACCGGCGATATGTCGTTCGATGACCGGAGGAGGAGAAGGACCCTCTGTCGTAGAGGTTGCTACCTCTTTTCCCGCTCGTCTCTTGGGAGCCATTGAAGAACTGAAAAGGTTCTTGGATTCTCAAACAAAGAAGAAAGAAGAAGAAAGGGCTTGCAGTGCTCTAAAAATCCAAAGAGAAGTGATGCCTTCTCTTTCAGCCCGATCAGGCTTTTATAGGCTGATGATTGCCTAAATGTCGCCTCGAAAGGAGCGCAGGCAGACGTTTCAAATTAATTTGAAACGGTGCCTAAAGCGCCTTCCCAAGAAGCGTTACTTTAGCCCCACTAAGGGCTAACTCCGCCGTAAGTCTAGTGCTGACTTAGCGCGACACATGAATAACTTCGCTGAAAAATGTGCCTTAGCTCCGCTAAAAGCACATCTCTAACTTTGCAGAAATCCTGCGATACCTCCGTCAGAGGTTTGTTCCTGACTCAGTTGGGTGTCAGTCTCCAACTTCGCCGGAAGTTTAGCTCCGCTGAGAGCTTCTAATTCCTCCTAAGGAAAGGACTTACTAAAGCTAGTCCACTTCAAGTGTTCTCGAATCGAAAAGAAGGAGAAGCAAAGAAAATAAGCAGAAAGTGAACTTTTATTGATTTAAAAGGGAAGGTACATTGATACTACTACATCAAGGTTGTGTTCCGTACAACAGAATAATTTGCTCCAAAGGCATACAAGTTGTCCAATCTACTTCTAAGGTGATAAGCTAAACCAACTAGATACGAAAGGCCTTCCTCCTGCACAAGGCTGTAATCCTTCGCATAATGGCAGATTTTGCCATCAAGAAGCTGGATCTTCTTTGATGAAAATTGGCAAAGGACCGATTGCCACCGGAAAGCTGGATCTTCTTTGATGAAAATTGGTAAAAGAAGGATCCGAAACCTTATAGGTGACGTTCGCTTTTCTGAAGTGGATCATCTCAGATAAGCGCTACCAGCCCCGCCTTGAAGTGGATCATCTCGGATAAGCGACTGCCAATCTCTTTTGGGAGCACCCATCAGCTGCCCAGTTTGTTCCTCCTGCTTAGGATTAAAGTTTCAACTGGAAAAGCAAGAGGCAACTTTCTGGTCTCTTTCATTAAAACAAAAGACTGGCGAACATAGCTCACTGTAACCCAAACTGGAAACAAGTTAGCAGTAAGTCAAAGGAAAAGCTGCAAAAGTGAAATGCTAAGTCAAATTCTTTGGGGCGAAGTAATTTATATTCGATTCAGTTGCAGTTTAAGAATGAATTTCAGTTTCAGTTAAGTAGAGGGTAGCCTCGCTTGCACAGTGACGATGGGCTAGCTCAGCATAAGCCAAGTCCTAACCTCGCCTATATGGCTAAGCCAGACTGATCCAGAGGGACACAGTCTTGACCCCACCTATATGGCAAGACTGACTCAACCTTGAAGAGACTAAGTCCCAATTCTTGCCTATGTGGAGAACTTAGCAGGCAAGCATGCAATGATCTTTATTTGATCAAGTGAAAATGATAGCTTCGCCAGGAAGCTGGGAAACAGGGCTGAAGCCCTTCTCTGCAGATCAGTCAGATGCAAAATGAAGAACAAGGGAAAGCAATCCCTGAGGCAGCTGTTAAAGATAAATTAAGGGAGATAAACTCCCTAAAGTTATCAGTTCATTGGTAAAGTCTCTGGAGGACCGAGACTCACCAGTTCTTGGTCAGTTAATGATCAGAGTGGGCACCCCCACTAGTTCAGAGATCTGAGTATCTCTCTAGACAATCAAGAGAAGTCATGAACAGACTGCTTCTCTACAGAGGACCTCAAGTGTTCTATTTATAGGTCTCATGACCTGAGCTTACCGCTACTGCTTTAAGTATAGAAGCGCGAGCGAATTTAAGGCATTTATTGAGCCTTGAGAAAGGGAATAGTCTCCCTCGAAAATGTGCAAGGGAGGAATGATCTCCCTCGTTAATGCAAGAGAAGTTATTTCAACTTCGGGAAAGGACATAATCCTTCTCGTAACTGACCGAAAGCAGTTGGCCTCGGGAAAGGAACGACGTTCCAAAACGAACCTACTCCGGGAGGCTCGGACGCGGAGCTACCCAGACGCAGAGCTACCCAAACGCGGAGCTATCCAGACGCGAAGCTACTCAGAGTCGCGAATCTACACGATTCTTCGGCGAACTTATTCCAACCCGGAAGCAGGATTGAAAGCGAAGCTGAACTCAACCACCATGGTGACGTTCGTACTTCACATACCACCAATCAAAGCAATTCAAAGTATTTCGAAGTCTGAACCATTCCATTGCAGACTTTCGAAAACTTTGAAGGGGGTCTTGTTGACACTCTAAAAAAGACAAGATTCTTGACTGGCCTGAATAATGTCTAAACTTGTTGACATTTACAAAAGACAAGTGAAAGACAAGCTGACGACTAGTCCTATACCCATCTCCGAGGGGCAAATCAGCAACTTAGACTCTACTGATCCAGTGAAGTAGACAGTGAGCCCAGATTGTCTTCGAACAGACCTCAGCAGGTCTAAAATGCTAGGTTAGCTCAACACTTAGCATCACATGAGCCCAAAGGGATAGCCTCGCCTGAGAGGCTAAGATCGCCCAACTTCGCCTTGAAGCCGTTCAAAGTTCCATCAGGTAGCTAACTTACAGCTTAGCCTGAAGTGCTCAGTTAACTCCGCAGAGAGTTAGCTTCGCTCGAAGCCACACGCAACCGCGCAGAAGGATGTTCGGTAGCTTCGCCACAGATGTTATCTAGCTCCGTTGAAGAGCTTTCTTCTGATTTCGCCAGATGCTTCTTCCAGCTCCGTTGCGAGCTCGACGCGGCAGCTCCGCTGCGGGTCTTTCATGGTCAACCTTTGACCAATTAAATCTCCAGATGAGATCAAATCTTCAAGATCAAATCTAATCAAGATTAAATCTGAGATCAAATTCGGCAGCTGTTTGCCATAATCACTTGACTCTCCTAAAACAAGTAAGAGGATCAGGGGAGATCTTCCAATTATATAGAAAGAATCAAAACAGATCAGGAGATCAACGCTACCTGCTACTTCTAGCTTCGCAGAAGCTGATTCTAGCCTCGCGGTAAGGCTACTTTCCAGATTTAAACAGATTGACTTAATCTGTTTTCAGATTTTCAAGGGACAATTATACCCCTGCTCTCCCTATAAATAGCCCACCAGAGGCACAAGGAGAGAACACACACGAGGCGCGCACAAAAGCACACAGAGGCTGAAAAACAGAGAGACGACAAAACAGAGACCTATTCTCTTGCTTCCAAGAATTCAGGGAATTAAGAGAATTATTTCTCTAATCAGGGTGCTGATACCCTAATACCCTCCTTCCTTTCAAGGAATCTCCGGAACCAGGAGAGAAGGAATTCCTAAGTGAAGGCGGTTTGAGAAGTAACAAGAGGGTTCTACCAACCTTCTGTTCTCCGATTCCCCGAACCAGGCGAGAAGGGAATCTCATCGCTCGCATCATCAAAGGGACAAAGTGATCACGCGCTGACCAGACTCCTATCGGCACACTTCTCCAGAATCTCAGAGGAGATCTATTTGTAATTTTTTTAGAATACTTGTAATTTAGCTCCTCGACCCCTTTTTTTTGTAAGTTTTCCCCTTTGCAAAATCAATGAAAAACAAAGTACAAGGCTATATTAGTAGCCAAGAGTTATCGACAAAAGGAAGGACCTGACTACTTTAATACTTATTCACCAGTAACAAAAATAACCTCCATTCAGATGCTAATTGCAATTCTAGTATTGCATAACTTAGATATCCATTAAATGGCTGTTAAGACTGCATTCTTAAACGGTGAATTAAATGAAGAAATATATATGGAGCAACCTGAAGGATTTATAGTCAAGGGCCAAGAATACAAAGTGTGTAAATTGGTAAAATCCTTATACGGTCTAAAGCAGGCTCTAAAATAATGGAATGAGAAATTTGATAGTGTCATGATCAAAAATGGATTCACTATCAATGAATGCGATAAGTGTGTTTACACTAAAACAGTTAAAAATACATGTATCATTATTTGTCTTTATGTAGACGACATGTTGATACTTGGGACTAATATTGAAATTATTAAGTCCACTAAAAGAATATTATCCAACAATTTTGACATGAAGGATCTGGGGATTGCTGATGTAATTTTAGAAATTAAAATCACAAAAACACCAGATGAAATCGGGCTATCTCAATCTCACTACGTGGATAAGATGATAGAAAGATTCAAGGATCATGGGATAAAGGAGAATACAAATTCTTTTCTCTCACACATCCACCTTCGTAAGAATACAGGAACTGGAGTGCGCTAGTTGGAGTATTCTCAGATTATCAAAAGTTTAATGTATTTAATGAATTGCACTAGCCCAATATTACTTACGCTGTAAGCAAGTTAAGCAGATACACTAGCAACCCTAGTAATGATCATTGGACTGCTCTACTACGAGTATTAGGTTACGTATTACATACCAAGGAATATGCCATGAGATATGGACAATATCCACCTGTACTTGAAGGATACAATAATACTAATTGGATTGCAGATTTTGAGGAATCAAAATCAACTAGTGGATACATATTTACTCTAGGAGAAGCAATGATATCTTGAAAATCTTTCAAATAAACATGTATTGCCCGTTCAACAATGGAATCGGAATTCATAGCCTTAAATAAGACCAGAGAAGAAGTAGAATGGCTTCGATAATTTTTGAAAGATATACCATTATGGCCAAAGCAAGTGCCTGCATATGCATTCACTGCGATAATCAGGCGGCTATATCTAGGGCACAAAATTTTATATATAACGGTAAGTCTAGACATATTCGTCGTAGACATAATACCATTAAGCAGTTGCTCTCAAATGGAATTATCTCTATTGACTTTGTCTCGTCAAAAGATAATTTAGCGGATCCGTTTACCAAAGGTTTAAGTGGAGAGCGTATAAACTGCGCATCGAGGGGAATGGGTGTAAAAGCCTAACCATACCGAGTCAGCTTAATGGAACCTCACTTAGCGACTGGAGATCCCACAGACTAAGTTCAAGAGAAAAAACTAGTTATAATTGACTCAGTAAGTAAGCACTTAGGAGCTTGACTCCAATCCATTCCTAAGGTGCACACAAGTACTTTCTACAAGTGGTTTAAGGATAAGCTTAACGCTTTTAATGATGCCTATATTTTATTATTAAAACAAGTAGAGTAGAGTAGGCTACTCTTAATAAGACGATCACCTATGTGAGTATAGAGCTGGGTCAGCTCTTTGGGAATTTCTATGGAGGCTGTTATTCCCTAAAGATACTCTCTGAAAGTAAGAATGTTCAGGGTCAAAATGGACACAACCGAAAATCAAAGTTGATTTGAAAAGTTACTGTGTGAAGCTTGTTGACTTGGTTTACACTAACGGTTAACAGTTCAAAACTTAGTTCACTGATTAGCCAATAAGTCCGATAAAGTTTTCGCTATGGAAGGTTCAAGACCTAATTCACCTATCCTGATACAGTTTCTTTTCTAAAATACCTTTCACTATAGATCAATCTCTTTGTGTGTCAATTCCTTGAATCTTCATTCATTATGGGAGATTGTTGGGAAATATGAAGAATTAAATGTGAATATTTGAGTTGAATTACGGCGAGATCCGTTGATAGAATCAAGTGGATAATGATTGGAGTGTGTTCTACTTCCATTGGGATGAACGTGGTATATTCACATGTTCAATTCTGACTTCGAATGAATGGATATTCAAGTCTAAAGTTTGCCTAATTCAAAAATCAAAAGGGGATTAAAGGTAGCTAAAAGTATTTACTCCCACATTAGACATGTGATGAAAGTTTGAAGTGTTTAAATAGAGAAAAATGGGAACAAAGGGTGTGCCCTTTGGGTACTTGGAGTTTTTGCGCGTGATTAGGGGGAAACCATGCCCACACGCGCGCGCACCGCCGTCGGTGGCGACGGACGGCCGGCGCTGGAGCCGGTGCCAGTGCCCGGAGCCGGTGCAGGTGCCCGGAGCTCGGGCTCAGGCTCGGGTTCCCTACCCGGTCTGATTCTTTTTGAACCGGGTCTCACGGGTATGGGTTACAGCGGATCGCGCCCGCTTTGCTATCCGGACCCGCGCAACGGCTGACAGGAAACCACCGCGAACTGTTACAACGGTTTGTGCGATTTCTGTCTGGAATGATTCGTTGTAACGGTTCAGACTGAACCGTTGCAACCGTTCGGACGAATTTGCCCTTCCCGGAGCGCTATAAATAGCGCTCCTTTCTTCCATTTGAAACACAGACAGAAACAAATCCCTTCTTCTGCAACTTGAATTCCGAAGTGAAGAAGTAGACTCAACATATTCTGAAGTGCAACTCAGATCCTGTAGCAAGCTTCGTTCTGAAAGAAGGCTCAGAAAATTCAATAGATTCTTTAATAGAATTGTTATCTGAATCTGTGAAATTGTTGTCTGAATCTGTGACTTCCAAAGAAGAATATTCTTCTATCTCCCTCCTTTCTCTACAGTGGGTGTTCCTCCATAGTAAAGACAAATATTCTCCCTCAGATTTGTCTTGGTCCTGCTGCATTGATAATCTTGTGAAGCTAGTGGTTAACTACAGTTCGACCGTACGATGATTTGGTAGTGCTATCCAAATACCGTGAAGGAGTTTTGTATCTTGGGAGACCAGCGTCCAGTAACCTGTTAGCACCGTAGCAGGGGACGTAATTGTCTTAAGGAGATTCGCTATAAGCGTACCTCACTCCAAGTACTATATAAGTGAATTAATTTTTTTTATACAGGGGTTATACTGATATACAGTATATTGAGACTGACTTATTCCAGTCTAATTGGTGTTTAACCAATGAAGATAATTGAAAGGTGGTTCTGTAGTTAAGGAACACTCTATTGAACGGAAAATCTCCCACCTGATATTCACCGACCTGGCCAATTAGATCGGTGACATTGATTAGTTGTCAGATTGATACCTAGATGTAACATGGTGCACTGGGTATAAGGAAATTGGATGAATACACGATAGCGCTCACTGAAAAACTGGCTGCCAAATTCATGATGACACACCATCAAATTCTGATTTACGATGGTTCACCTTGATTCATGCACGATATGCTGCCGCAAGCCGTCTTCTGGCCAAATCATCATGGTTACAGAAACCATTGTCTTGAATATTTCCTTTCATCCAAACAAATCTTCTACATTTTATTGGAGATGGTAAATCTACGCATATTTGATACGATTCTGGCGCCGACAATGTCCATTAATTTGCTATCCAAATATTTTTCAGAATTATATTGTTATAAGTGATAAGGTCAATTTGCTGATTGATTTTACGTGTTAACTACTTTTGTGTAACTGGACTAAAGTGTTAAGATTTTTTTGCCCCCGAGTTGCATCCCATTGAAGTTATAATATGCACTGGACTTTCTTCGAGCAAATACAAAGTGAAAGTAGTCTATCAGCAACTCACAGATTCTTCATATCCGTCTGATCCTGTTGATATCAAATTTCTTAGGCTTCGCAAGGCACTAGCGTTACCAAAAGCTCAGATGTGCGCTTGGAGTACTTTACATCGTGCCTTGCTTGCAGAGGTTTTCCTCCACGAGAGTGGCATCCATGTGGACTTAGCCTGTCATCACAAACTTTGCAGGATATGTTTTGGGCATTGGCTGCACTTCTGCTCCAAAGACTGCTTTGGACATCTTTGTTAGCTTGGGATGGTTAGAAAAGGTGAACCACCAAGGCCACTAATTCCCAACATCTGCTCCTAACGAAATCCATCCATGGATTTAGGTCTTTGTGGAGCTGGGGTAATACAGATGTTATCACTAGGATTTTACCAATATGGCAGCTTTTATTTGGACACTTGCTACCTCCGTGATTTCACAACAACTGCAACTGAAGTATTCACAATATCAATTTTTTTAGGACAAACTCATATGTATGACCTGACAGTTGGAGTTTCTGCAAATAGCTTTGTTGGCCCTCATATATACATGTGTACATTTGAGTTTTGTTATGAATAAAAATAAATAAATAAATTTCATGTTCTGCGCAGAGCCGCAGAGGTTCAAGTTTTGCCAATTCTTTTTTTGATTTGCCAAACTTTTTATGCAATTTCAATGAAAGTCATTGTCCTCCTTTTGGTCAAAAACACATTAGGGACATGATTTGGTAGTTGACGAATAAATTTTTGCAAAAGCAATATTTTTTTTTCTTTTGTCCCTCGAAAAACATGTGGAGAGAAAGATGGTGGTGGTGGCTGACAACCGCAGTAGTGGAGCTACGAACTTTTGCCAAGTGAGACAAAAAAAAATAGTAAATAATATAATACAAAACTATTAGTTAAATTTTTTTTTTTTTGAATATTTAGTATAATGCTAATACTATTCAATATTGATTAGTATAATGTTTAATAAATTTCAATAAAATCCACAAAAATATATTCATGTAAATACAATAGAGTATAAATATGTGTGATAAAAAAATCACAATATATTACAAACATGTGAACTTATTTTTGAGATGAAGAACTTCAATCTAAAAATCAAAATCGTATTTTTCGAATTTCAAACTTTTAAATAAAAACTAGTTTTTTCTGAAGCTCTATAAATATAAAAACAAGTTTTTTAAATATATTTGAAGCTAAATAGTGTATAGATATACAAACAAAATGATATAAACTAGTTTTTAATAAAGTACGTTTTATAAACCAAAACTCAAAACATAAACCGGTTAAATTAAACTTTTATGTGTGGAAGTTTGAGCAATCAAAACTAATCTATTCTTTACATAAATTTTAAACTTACAAACTCTTGACTCAAGTTTTCTTCTTGAATAAATGTTGACTGGATCCAAACTCGATCCATGTAGAGTTAGACTCCTCCTTAAGTATTTGATGCAATCTTTAAGATTTAGCTCTTGAATCAACACGTGCTAACTTCAAAACTTGACTTGAGTTTTTTTGTTGAAGTTAACCACCAACTAAGATCTTGATTGAGTATCTGAAACTTAAAAACCACAAAATCATTAGTACTATAACTATATGAGTAAATTGAAAAACACCTAGAGGGGGGGGGGGGGTGAATAGGTGTAAGTGCTAATCTAAGAAATTTAATGCAAACTAAGTGCGCTAAATGCGGAAGCTAATGCAAATTATACACAAACTAATACAATACAACAAGTGTAGCCGAATTCCCCTTGCGAGGCTCTGGACTAACTCCCCTTGATTCCCCTTGAAATGGGTTGAGGTGCTATGTGAAGCTCTTGTTGGATGAGTATAAGTTAGGCACACACACACAAGCAATCCAAGCAATGTGCACACACAATCAAGCCAAGCAATAAAGGATATAGCAATATGAAATAATGCAAGGCAACACAAGCAATATGATATGGCAATATGAGTTATGCTCAACACAAGCAAATATGATGATATGAAGTATGATGCTTTGCATAATATAAATGAGAGAGAGTTAGAGAGACAATGGATCAAAACGCAAACACCAGATTTGTTTCGAGGTTCGAGCACCTTGGTCTACATCCCCGCCTACACCACCGTGTAAGATTTTCACTATCTCAACTCCCACCGAGGGAGCCTCTACCAAAGAGGATTTCTTACAACTCTAGGAGTACCAAACTCCTCTCTCAACAACAACCTCCTCACAACCGAGGGGTTAGGCCCGTAGCCAATACAACAACCAATCCACACACCTCTACCGAAGAGGCTCACAACCAAACTCCACCTCTACCGAAGAGGGATCCAAACCAACAACCCAATACAACAATCTCCACCTCTACCAAAGAGGGAGTAACTCAAGAAATCAAGGGTTTACAACAAGTGGTATATTTCAACCACAAACCTCTTTCCTTTTTCTTTTTCCACAAAAACAAGATCCTAAATAGATTAGGATAGGTGATATAGCTCAAGTGTGGAAAACAAGTGTTTTTGGAAACAAGCAACAAAGAAAAAAAATCTTTGGGAAAATACTTGCAATATGATAGAATTGAAGATCTAAGCAAAAATCCCAAAAACCTATTTTTCTTTGATTTTCCAAAAACCCTAAAACAATAAAGATGAGAAGTTTTTGCACTTAAAACTCTTTTGAAAACTCTTTTAAACACTTCAGAAAATTGAAAATTTTTCTCTTGAAAAACTTGGCTAAAATCCCCAAAGAGATGGGGTTTATATAGCCCCTATACAAAACTAGCCGTTAGGCTGAGTTGGCAGTCTGACAGACTGCCGGTCGACCGGTCCGGTCGACCGCCAACGGTCAGAATTATGACCGTTGGGCAACTGCGGTCGACCGGCCCGGTCGACCGATAAAACCCGAGAGCAGAGCTCTCAACTCGGTCGACCGTCCCGGTCGACCGTGTCTGTGCCTAACAGACGTGCACGTCTGTGCACGTCGGTCGACCGCAACGGTCGACCGGCCCTTGGTGCGGTCGACCGTCACGGTCGACCGACCATCCTGTTAGCACAAAACAAGGTCAGAAAATTTGGAAAAATATTTTCTAAAAAATCTTTTATCATTTCTGAAAATTCCATAAAACTTGTTTTATCATTTTATGTTGAAACATAAACATGTGATAAAAATTTCAAGACAATATATCAACATATCAATTCATTTTTGAGTCTTGCAAATTTTATCAAAAACAAAACTTGTATTTTTATCAAACTTGATTTTTCCAAAACATGAATAGGATAGTCAAAATAAGTTTGTCTAGCAAGTTTAAAGCATGTATGTATATCTAGAACATATCTAATATACATAGAAATAAAGTAAACTTATTTTGATCTATTATTCATGAAAAACCAAAAACCAAATCATGAAACGTGTGTGTTTTGTGCACTTGAGCATATCAACTAAACTAAGCTTTACAAATATGGATCTAAAACACAAACTCTAAACTAGATACCTAAGTCTTCTTGTCGATTTTCTATCTTCAAGTAGACTCGGTCCAAACTCCGTGATTCTCCAAGTGCAAAGGTATGATCTTTAAGCTTTGGCACCGGAATCACCATGATAAGCTTCTAATCATCTTGTTGAAGCTAATCACCAACTAATATCCTGTTAATGATCTGAAACTTAGAAACACAAGAATATTAGTAAACATAACTACATGAGTTGATCATCATCAAAACTAGAGTGGAAGGCCATTGGGCCAACATAAATTATCATCAAAACTAGAGTGATGGACCAACAAAAAGTCCTTGAAATTAAGTGTCATATATTATATACTAATCCTAAACTTGCATGGTTGGACTATGGCTTCATTAGTTATTTGTTAATTTTACAATTATTCCTAGTAAAGTTTAACAAAAATTTCATCCTAACAGAAATTTTAACAACATATTTTTTTAATTTTAACAATTATTTGTCAATTTAAATAAAAAAGGAAAGGTGAAGGTTCTGATGCTACTGCTAAGCCTTAACTGATGCTATTAGAATAAACACACACCATCATCCCTTCTTCCAAGATCTCTCCTCTCCCCCTTCCCACCCCTGACAGCCCCCAAAATGGCCAGATTTGGGGGGGGGGGAGGTGTAGGAAGAGAGGAGATAAAAATTTGATGGAAGAGTTTTTTAACTCATCGAAATAGATAGTGTAAAAATTGGAGTTCAAAAGAAGCGAGAACGCAGTCTATATGCAGGCCAGAACACCCGGTCAACCGGCATGCACAACGTGCATAACAGCAGTTCGGTCGACCGCGCGACTGATGAAAGGAACGGTCGAGCGACCAGCACAAACAGAGTTTCTGTTGGGTTCAGTCGACCGACCGGTTGACCGAAGGAAGGATCGACTGACGACCGGCTCGGTCGACCGACAGATGGATCTGTTGATTCCTATTGGGATTCGAACTCCGTTTCTGATCCGGAGTCGAATTCAATTGAGGTTTCCTAAAACTCTAGGACTCTCTGGCTATAAATTAAGGGGTATAACCCCCATGAATTGTATCTCACGAAAAACCTGTAATTGATTGTTGAATCAATAAAATCTCTCTCCCTTGCCCCGAGAACGTAAGCAAATTATCGAACATCGTTAAATATTATTTTAGCTTTCTCTCTTGTTTAATTATTCTTATCTTTTGGGTACTTCTGTGGTGTATTTCTCTTTGTTGAGTGGGGTTTCTCATTGGTTATTTTCTGGCACGTGCAACAAGTGGTATCAGAGCATCCCAGGTTCATCGTGGGATCGTGTGTCGATTCTAAGAGCATTGGTGACTGTTTGGCAGAGATCGTGTGTCGATTTCGGAGCAACATTGGGACTGTTTGTGGGATCGTGTGTCAATCTCAGAACAACATTTGGATTGCTCAAGGAATCAAATTTGGTGGAGTAGATCATTTCTGAAACTCTCCTAGGGTTTCACTTTGAGGTAAAGATCCTATCTTTATCTAATTTTTTGATCTAACTCCATTTGTTTCCGCATTTTTTTTAGGAATCTATTGGGAAGATGGCTGGAGATAGTACATCTACGGTGAAAATCATGAATTCACATCCATTGAAAATTGATATTGTTAAGTTTGAAGGCAAGAACAACTTTGAAATGTGATGTGAGGTGATGGATGTGTAGGTCACCTAGAGGGGGGATGAATAGGTGACTAGCTAATCTAATGCAAAACAAATACAGAATTAAAACTAATTTTGCAATCTAAAGATATTATGCAAACACACAAAGTATAATACAAGAGTGTAGCCGAATTCTCGGTGACGGGCTCTGAACTATCTCCTCAAGATTCCTCTAGATTAAGAGTTGAGGTACCACTATGGCTCTCTTGGTTGAATACAAGTGTGAGCAAACAATCCCAAACATATAACAATTAAGCACAGATATATCTAGCATATATGGATGAACAATAAAAACATGCAAGATATATAAACACAAGTGAGAAAGAGATGAGCAATCGCAAATACGGGAGAATTGTTTTGAGATTCGAGCACACTTGCTCTACGTCCCCGCCTTCAACACTATGAAGGATTTTCACTATAATTGATCCCGCAAGATCACTCGGTACTGCAACACCTACAACGATCTCCCTCAAGAACTCTTGGACCCGCAAGTCCCTCACTTGTTCCTATAAGAATAACACATGCAAGCACACTAGCTTGCCGAGGTGACACCTCTTACAATTTCTCCAACCATAAATTGGAACACTTGGTGATCACTTCATTTGATCACCATAAAACTCTTATCATCGAGGCCACAACCTTCACTACTTCTCACAATACAAGAATGAAAACTTGTGATCACTTCTCTTGATCACAAAAATAACTCTCACAACAAGAATCCCTAGAGGATTGATATAGAAATGGATGGTTCAAGTTTGTGTGAAATAATAAGATAGACTTGTGGTGAAAAACTCAAGAAATCTCTTTTGAAAACACTCTTAAAAACTCTTCTTTTGATATGAAAATTTTAGCCTAAAAACAAGTGAAGAAAAACCCTAAGAGAGATAGGAAACACTAGCTCTAAAACTTCTCTAAAATCTTGTTTAAAACTGGCAAAGAGAACCCATTTTTATAGGGTTCAGAAATATAGCTGTTGCGGTCCAGAACAAACCCAGAATGGCTTGTCGGTCGACGGCACGGTCGACCGGCCAACGGTCAGATTTCTGACCGTTGGGGTTATCGGCCGACCGGCCGGTCTACCGTCCCAAGACAATCTGCCTGTCAGTCGATCGCCTGCTTGACCGAGGCCAGAACCAGAGAGTGCACTCTCTGGTCGGTCGACCGGGGCCAGATCCAGAGAGCAAGCTCTCTGGATCGCTCGACCGCACGGTCGACCGGCCCAATGGCCAGAGCCTTGTGCACATCTTGTGCAAATCAGGCGACCGCCCGGTTAACCGAGATCTGGTCCGGTCGACCGGTCGATCGACCACCAGTAGTCTCACGCAGGGTTTAGGGTATTGAAACTTGGTCTTTTAGATACCCTTAAAATCTCATAAAACTCTATAAAATCTACAAAAATAAGTTCATTGAAATACTTTGAAATCTAAATATGTGTAATAAAAAATTAACACATATTACAAACAAGTTGAACTATTTTGCGATATAGACATTCAGCCTTAAACCGACCTATTTTTCAAAATTAACTTTGAAATGGAAAATGGATTTTTTCAAAGCTTGCCCAAATACAAAAACAAGATTTTAAAATACTTTTGAAGCATAGTGTGTATGGGCATGATCCAATACACATATAAGATGAAATATCTATGTTTTTGACAATAAGCTCTAAAATAAGTTTTGATAAATAAAAAAACTTAAACACGTGATATAAAAACATCAAATAAGTTTTTCTAAATATTTGAACCAACAATGTTTATAGATGAAATCTAATACATATATAAATCATGTAAACTTGTTTTGATGAACTCTACTCATGAACATAAAGATATCTACTTCTAAGATCAAAAGCAAAACGGTATTTTCTAAAATCAAAATTATTCTTATGAAAACACTATATAAATTTTGTGTGTGTATATGAGCTTGAACAATTCACAACTAAACTATCCTTTACATTTTATCTAAAAATAAAATCTTAACACTTACAAAGCTAGACTCAATTCTTGAGAATCTTCTCTTGCAAATCTTCTTCTCCTTCTTGACTTAGTCCAAACCTTGATTCAAAGAGCTACACTCTTCTTGAGTACTGATGCGATCTTGATGCGCGAGTTTTTAAATCAACACGTGCTACCTTCAAAACTTAACTTCGAATTTTTTGTTAAAGCTAAACACTGACTAAGATCTTGATAGAAAATCTGAAACTGTATAAATACAAGATCATTAGTACTATAACTACGTGAGTTAATCATCATCAAAACTAGAGTGATGGGCCTTTGGGCCAACAATCTCCCCTTTTTGATGATGACAAAACTCATGGAGTTATATATGCATGGATTAAAGATAAACTTCATAGAAGCTCCCCCTTAACTTATGCATAGCAATAAACATAAAGATATTTCAATGAAATCATATAAATTAAACAAAACATATATGCATAAATACTAATATTAAGCATACATATATAAAGTCGCTAAAATTTTCTCCCATTTTTTGTCAATTCATCAACAAAGGAGTGAAGACAATCAAACAAAAAAGATGTATATGCGATATACATTCATGAAGAGGAGAGATGTTAAGTGATTGGTAGTGAAAAGTGCATTTTTATCATAACATTTACCATCACATTTTCATATTTATTCATATAATTCTGCACATTTACTAATATTTTATTATTTATTGTGTGCAGGCCTTGAGTAAATAAAAATAAAAGAATAAAGCCTTAAAAGAAACCCAAAAGCCCATGTCCAAGCCCAAGTGAAAAATTGCAATTATCAAATGTCAAAGTTGCAATTACCAATTGCAAGAATTGCAAATATTAAAAGAAGAGTAAAGGGATAGACTTCTACTAAATCCTAAATGCTTGCAGGATGAGGATAAAAAGAGTGCAAGAGATTAAATTTGTTTAAAAGATATGGGAAGATTTGAGATCTAGGGTAACTTGCTTCCCAAGTTATCCCGAAATCTCAAGATGAAGAGTCAGGATACAATTTTCAGAAGGATAAACCCAGATGGACGGACCAGAGGATGCCACGCGAGAAAGCGCGTGGCATTTGGCTACAAAAGTGCCGCGTTTCCGCGGCAAATTTCCCGTTTCCGCGGCAATCCTGAGGCGGTTGGCGATGCGTTTTCGTTGAGGAGTTGTACTGGGACTCTACTTCCTATATCTCCTATAAATACCCCTACAGAGCAACAGAGAAGGGGCGTCCAGAGGCAGAGCCAAGGGCCAAAAGTTAGGGTTTTTAGGTTTTTCTCTTTCTTCTAGTTTAGGTTTTCTTTTTGTTTTTCTTTTGTAAATTCTGTAACTGAGAGTGGAGGAAGCTTTCATGGAGGAAGGAGTCCATGCTTGTACTGAGGTGACAGCCTACTATTTCTTCCATTGTTAATGAAATCCATTTAAGGTTCGTTTTGTTCTTTTATTATTTTATGTTCTTCAACTCTTGTTTATTCTTGTATTTCTCTATTCTTGTTTTCTTCATTTGTTTTTCTCTAATGCCTTGTGAACAATGAGACCCAATTGCATTGAGACTGCCTAGCCAAAGAAGAACCCTTGATGGCTTATGGCGATGAACATCCTATACGCCATACTTGCAAGTCTTCCAAGAAAAGGTAAATCATCGCACGGATCAAAGGTAAGCAGGCTGAAGAGGTTTGTACGTGTTATAAGTTTTTCTTTCTTTTCTTTCTTTAGTTTAGATCCACATCTTCCTAAATTCTTTTCTTCCACTTCATTGTAAATACCACTTCTTCTTCTCCATCTTCTCTCTTTCTAACTTAACATTAAAATAATAAAAACTTTAGAGATAACTTATTGACAAAGCTTCCATCGCTAGTCCCTCCCTGAGGATCACGACCCGCATAGCCACTGCTACCGCGGATTCGAATTGAGAGCCTTGCACAACTACTTCTAAATCTAATATTCATTATTTTGTGTGCAGGAAAACTCAATCAAACAATTGGCGCCGTTGCCGGGGAGGGACGGTAAGTTTTTCTCTAAAATAAAAAAAATTATTAACTAATTCTTTTATTCTTTTATGTTTGCAGGTTTGGAGAACAGAAAAACAGCAGCAGAAGTGGACATATAGCAACTCTGTGCCTCTGCCCTCGAAGGCAGAGCAGCAGAGCCTGTTACTTTGCCGCGCAAACGCGGCAATAGCCGCGGTTCTGCAGCAGTAGCAGTGAACTACTGATCAATTTTTCTGCAGGTTGCTGAAAATTGTAATATTTGCTTTCTGCTCTGTTAAAATTTGTTCTGTGATAACCCTGCTTACTGCTAATTAATTCAACAGTAAAATATTTGTTGTTAATGATAAAAATTGATTAGACGTTTGCATATTAGGCACGTGTCTTTTCAATTACTTTATTTTACTGTTGAAGAGTGCTGGAGCAAGGTACGTTCGCATTGCATGTAGAATAGGACTCATCTCATGGTTGATTTTCATGCTTT
Organism: Agave tequilana; assembly: GCA_038442645.1. Taxonomy (NCBI): domain Eukaryota; kingdom Viridiplantae; phylum Streptophyta; class Magnoliopsida; order Asparagales; family Asparagaceae; genus Agave; species Agave tequilana. Next base: position 42,019 of record JAVJIF010015464.1, on the reverse strand, counting down.
AAGTGAATCTTATTTACATATCTTGTACACTTGTGCAAAAATATCTTAAAGGCATAACCCATTAACAAGATAAGGTGGGGATTTCATCACCCTTCCTTAGCCCAAAAATCATATCCAAGCACTCACTAACCCAAGCCTAACTTAAAATTAGTAGACATGGCCCTAGGGACATCTCGGACTCAATTAGGAGATTATCCTAAGGGGGAATAGTGCTGGAATTTGACTCTTACCAAATCAGTGTCTAGGAAGGGGATTGAGGACCGAAAGCCCGAAGATTGGTGGTTATTTAATTAAGGAACGTCTTTGACGGAAAACCTCCCACCACTCTTGCCCTGACCTGGCTGATTAACTTGTAGTCAAAGTCTGCACCCTACCTCCCGTGGACAGTCTAACCAGTTAGGAGTCGTCTAGGTCATAGGTCTACCCTAACTTAGGTTAGAATTTTTTCTTTTTGTTTGTTTGTTTGTTTTTTTATTTGTTTGTGTTGGTGTGATATGGCATATAATAATAATTTTTCCAACTTTAATCCATATTACACACCTAACTCTTTTTCGGATATTACCAACCCGGCATATCATAATTTTGACCAACCTAGTGTGCCGGAATGGTCTTATCCGAATGAATATAACCCATACCCCCCATCTTATGACCATAATTTTCATACTTTCAACTCTTCACAGAGTTCATGGGGTTTCGATTCCCCCGAGTCTAATTTTCAACCGACTTGTCCTCCGTCTCTACCTTGTCCACAATATTCCCAAGAGTCATACTCTGATCCACCCATTCAGAATAGAATACCATCTATCGGGGAAATGATAAGTATGCATGAGTCCAAGCAACAATTACCATCAATCGCAGACATGATTATGCGTGAGTCCACCGACTCACAACTTCATCATGATTACACTTCATCCTTTCAAGTCCAATCACAACATGATGAACCTATCAACTATGAAAGGATGCTTGCAGCCATGACTCAGGCTAGATTAGCCCGTGATCGTGAAATAGATCTGATGGTTCAATCTTTACGTTCTCACCGTTCGGCCATTTCTGCTTTTGCTGACCACTCTCTTAGAGCCGACGAACCAAGTTGCTTTGGACAACAAGATTCTAATTCAGTGCCATCATGTGAACTTGCCGAAACTTTAAATTTTGATAACTTGGCAAGTTTTTCCTTTCCTGAAATAGAACTTGAGCATGAATATGATCATGATCTTCCACTTGATGATTCAATTTTACTTCCTGATTCAATAATGACTCCGGTATCGCCACCTGATTTTACTTTTCCCGAGTCAACATTGGATCCTGTTCCAATTCATCATGAATTGAATCACCCATTTTTGATGATCATATTGAACTTGACCAATTTTGCAATTTTAAAAATCCCATAGATAAATTGGCAAGTTCTCATTTTCATGTAATTGAACCCAATGAGATATGTGACCTAGATTCTCAAATCTGTGATCAAGTTCAAATTCCCGAATCATTGTTGACTCTTGTTTTGTTACCCGACTTAGGTAATATTTTAAAGTCAGTTTTGGTTCCCACACCTATCATTCCTGAACTTGAATCACCAATATTGAGTCACATTCCATTATGGGAAGAATATTGTGGACTTGAGCTTCAACTTATTGATTTGGACCCACTTCCTGAACCTAGCCCGACTCCTGAACCCTTACTTGATTTAAGTTTCTTTCCTGAGTCGGTATTCGTTCCCATACTTCCCACGTCCAAGTCAATAATTCCATCTTTTCATACTCCATTTTGGGACAAGGAGGTTGACACAATTGACTTTGAAAATAATTATGAATTATGGAAATTTGATGGGGTGGAAATTTTAAAAAATGATAATACATACATTTTAGTGGGTTATGTAAGGGAAATTTCTGGAGGTTCCACCAAATATTATGTTATCTTGATTGGGTAGCAACGCTTGGCCCAATTAGACCACCACCGGAACCACCACCTTAAGGTAACTTCTGCCTTCCCTTGTTCTTTTTCATGCATATATGCATTCATTCATACATTGAGGATAATGTATGAGATAAGTGTGGGGGTAGGCTTTACTAACATACTAACATAGTTAGAAACTAACCAAAATTTGCTAAAAAAAAAATATGAAAAAAAAACTTATAAAAAGGACAATATTTTGACTTATCTTTTGAAAGAAATCTAAGTTAATCTTAAGAATTAGAAAAATCATGATTAGGATTTCTAAAAACTTGGTCAAAATAAATAAATTGTTTAAATTTTAGGTATAGGAGGAGAAATTGAATAATTAATTAGTCTTAATTTTTACCTTAATGAAATTTGCATACCTAATGCATCTCTAGGATTCTAAGACGAAGACCTTTGTGCCTCATATATATAAAAAAAAATCACTAATTAAGCTGATACATGTGCCTCAAGAAGCATAAGTATTCATGCCTAAAGGTGAGTAAATAAAATAAAGTCCTTAGTTTTGGGGCCTAGTTCACTCGAATTTGAGTCCGCGGGGTGTTTTCTCACCTGGTGCCCTAAAGCCAACCGGTTTGGGAGTCATCGACTTTAAATTCGCTACATGGTTGGATTAGAAAGCCTAATAAAACTAAGAAATATGAGATATGTATTAACACATCTAAGAGTCAATTAGTTAGGTATGAGGGCCTCAAGAAGTCTTGATACTTACACAAAAGAAAATTAGATGAGTTATACATATTAAATAAAAAAATAAAAAATTATTAACACATCTAATAGTCAATTAGTTAGGTATTAGGGCCTCAAGAAGTCTTGATGCTTACACGAAAGAAAATTAGATGAAGTTATAAAAATAATAAAGAGGCATGAGAATACAAGTTAAGGAATTCCTAGTATAAATTTATAAGGATGCATATGATTTTTGGTAACGAAAAAGACTATATTAGAAGTTCAATTTTGACCCTTACCTAAAATAGATAACAATTTACTTTATAAAGACTATGTCTAAGAATGAATAAAAATGAGGATCCTAAAAACTTATAGATTACTTAGTCTTTTCAAAAGTATTTCAAATATTTTCCCTTTTATGGATTTTGTGGGTGCAATCCGCTGAAAACCCTCACGAGACAACACTCGTCCTCTAGGGTAACCTAGGGGTTTAACGGCTTGTTGCACATGCTAAGTGCAACCGTGATTCCTATGAAAGTGAGTTAGGTTAGATTAGTTTTTCTTTTTCTTTTTGATTTTTACTCGAGGACGAGCAAAAAGATAAGTGTGGGGGTGTGATTGGTAGTGAAAAGTGCATTTTTATCATGACATTTACCATCACATTTTTATATTTATTCATATAATTCTGCACATTTACTAATATTTTATTATTTATTGTGTGCAGGCCTTGAGTAAATAAAAATAAAAGAATAAAGCCTTAAAAGAAGCCCAAAAGCCCATGTCCAAGCCCAAGTGAAAAATTGCAATTATCAAATGTCAAAGTTGCAATTACCAATTGTAAGAATTGCAAATATTAAAAGAAGAGTAAAGGGATGGACTTCTACTAAATCCTAAATGCTTGGAGGATGAGGATAAAAAGAGTGCAAGAGATGAAATTCGTTTAAAAGATATGGGAAGATTTGAGATCTAGGGTAACTTGCTTCCCAAGTTATCCCGAAATCTCAAGATGAAGAGTCAGGATACAATTTCCAGAAGGATAAACCCAGATGGACGGACCAGAGGATGTCACGCGAGAAAGCGCGTGGCATTTGGCTACAAAAGTGCCGCGTTTCCGCGGCAAATTTCCCGTTTCTGTGGCAATCCTGAGGCGGTTGGCGATGCGTTTTCGTTGAGGAGTTATACTGGGACTCTACTTCCTATATCTCCTATAAATACCCCTACAGAGCAACAGAGAAGGGGTGTCCAGAGGCAGAGCCAAGGGCCAAAAGCTAGGGTTTTTAGGTTTTTCTCTTTCTTCTAGTTTAGGTTTTCTTTTCGTTTTTCTTTTGTAAATTCTGTAACTGAGAGTGGAGGAAGCTTTCATGGAGGAAGGAGTCCATGCTTGTACTGAGGTGACAGCCTACTATTTCTTCCAATGTTAATGAAATCAGTTTAAGGTTCGTTTTGTTCTTTTATTATTTTATGTTCTTCAACTCTTGTTTATTCTTGTATTTCTCTATTCTTGTTTTCTTCATTTGTTTTTTCTCCAATGCCTTGTGAACAATGAGACCCAATTGCATTGAGACTGCCTAGCCAAAGAAGAACCCTTGATGGCTTATGGCGATGAACATCCTATACGCCATACTTGCAAGTCTTCCAAGAAAAGATAAATCATCACACGGATCAAAGGTAAGCAGGCTGAAGAGGTTTGTACGTGTTATAAGTTTTTCTTTCTTTTCTTTCTTTAGTTTAGATCCACATCTTCCTAAATTCTTTTCTTCCACTTCATTGTAAATACCACTTCTTCTTCTCCATCTTCTCTCTTTCTAACTTAACATTAAAATAATAAAAACTTTAGAGATAACTTATTGACAAAGCTTCCATCGCTAGTCCCTCCCTGAGGATCACGACCCGCATAGCCACTGCTACCGCGGATTCGAATTGAGAGCCTTACACAACTACTTCTAAATCTAATATTCATTATTTTGTGTGCAGGAAAACTCAATCATTAAGTTAGCTCTTCCTGCATACATGCATTACATGAAGAAGGGGTGACTAGATCCTAACTCACATAAATCATAATATACAATGTATAAGTGGAGATGTTAAGCTCCCCCTATACACGTGTATCACATAAAGAAGAGAGGTCAAGCTCTCAATGTGAGATACACTCAACATTAATTTATATATATAGAAGATGTTAAGCTCCTCTTGCATGTAGGCAATACATATCAACAAATTTTTAAAAGAAAATTTTTTATAATACTTAAAACAAAATTTTGAAATTTTCTGAGTCAACAAAACAAATTTTGATACCAATAGTAAATTTTGATACCAATTGTAATTCATTGTAAGTTTTTGATACCAATTGAAGATAAAACATGAAACATATTTTGATACCAAACAAATACCAATTGAAATCAATGCATAAGCTTGTATATGATACCAATTGAAAAACAATTGACATTAAGGACTAAATCAAGCTTAGCAAAAAATAATTTGTGCTTAAAAAAGTATAGCATATATGTTTAAAGCGAAAGAAAATATCTATATGTATGTATCAGAGCAATATAATGTTAATTTAGATATGATCCATATATATATAGAAAACATGAGTATACAAAATGAATTTTCATTAAAAATTATGTATATCTCATAACTACCGCCTTTTTCATGCACATATTTGAAAGATATTCAATAAGATACACAAGATATGGTTGCCCAACCATCTGCCTTTAAGTTAGCAAGGATTTCAAAAATAAGAGTTTGAAAATATTTTACATGTTTGAAAACTCTACCAATTTATGAATCAAGATACTAGTTTAAAATTATTTTTTGAAAAACTAGTTAAAGATCCTTCGAAACATAAAACCAAATCATATATTCCATAAAACATGCTAAGTACACAAAAACTGTCACTCAAGATTTACAAGGCATAAAAATTAGCTCATGAAAATAAGGTCATGAGTTAACAAAAAAATGTGAGTATATAAGAATAAGGTGAGTAACACATTCATGAAGATAGGACAATAGGCTCAAATCATCGAAACATATGAAAATCATAAAAGTTAACTTTCATCAAAACTAAAATTTTCATCAAAATTAAATAGTCTTCAAGGTATATATATGTTTTGTCGAAGTTAAAAGTATATATACATTTCCTAAACATAAATGAGTCCATAAAATAATTTTATATGAATGCAAGTGACTCATGAATATACATGTATATATATTAGATTTAGACAAAAATAACATATACATGAAGCTAAACATGTACAATAATAGGGAAAACAAGTATAAATGAAAGAATTATAAAAAGTAGGTTATACATGTACATATAATGAGTACAAATGAGTAATGAAGTACAAATATATGATAATCAAGTGTAGTTCACTACTTGTATAAGTATAGACATAAGTTTTAACGAAAACTATATCTAAACAAGTAATCACCACATGAAGTACAAAACAAATATGATCATTAAGCTAAATGCACGTGTTTTAGAACTAGTATATACATAATAGTTAAACAATAGTAAGAACAAAAAATATGAATCCATATGAACATATGTGTATCTAAAAGCCTATTTATGTATATCACATCTCAAATAACATTGCATTTAACATAATGAGCATTAAAATCACAACATGCTAAAAATTATCAATATAAAAGCATGTAAACTAAATAGGAGTAGAGATAGTTATCAAACCATATGAACTATTCTCTAAGTCTTCAAACCATGGTGGCACTCCCACCAAACATCCTTGATAGTGATACATTAATTAGGCATATCCATCTAGCTCCATATGTATCCACCACCAAGGCACCAACCTTCTCACGTTTTGTGAGAGCCCACACCTACATCAAACACAAGTGGTGAAAATTTTGGTACACATTTCTTTTTGGGTCTACAGGGGTTAGAAACAAATGGAACCCAAACATTTGTTGGCCCAAAGGCCCATCACTCTAGTTTTGATGATGATTAACTCATGTAGTTATAATTTACTAATGATCTTATTCTTATTTAGTTTCAGTTATCTATCAAGATCTTATAGCTTCAACAAAGGTTTTCGGAGCTTACACATATTGATTCAAGAGCTTGCGCATCAAGATCACATCTAGCACTCGGTTGGAGTCTAACTCGTCGGATCGTGTTTGGATCGAGTCGACTTGGAGAAAGAGTTCTACAAGAAGGCTTCGGTTTGTGTTGTTTAGATCTTGTGTAAGATAGATAGTGATGATATGCTCAAGTTCACACACACTCTAGTTTCTATATGTTTGGTTTTCATTTAACCGGTTTTGAATTTCATATCAAAAACATAGATATAATATCTTTCATGTGTATTAGATTTTAATCCATACACCATATGCTTCAAAAAGAGTTTCAATATCTTATTTTTGTATCTATACATATTTTGGAGAAAACAATTTTTCATTTCAAAATACAAGTTTTGAAAAATACGGTTTTCGGTTTTAAGCTTAACTTCTAAATCACAAAAATGGTTCTAAATGTTTGTAATATGTGTTGAATTTTGATCACACATATTTGCACTTCAGAGTATTTTAAAGAACTTATTTTTGTGAAATTAATATGAATTTATAGAATTTTAATTGAATCAAAAAGACCAGTTTTCATGTCCTTTATCCCTGCCTGTTTTGTGCTTGCGTTCGACCGGACGGTCGACCGGACTAGTGGTCAATCGACCGGGCTGGTCGACCGATGTGTACAAGAGCGTGCACGTTTCCAGCCTCTTAGGTCGGTCGACCGCACGATCGACCGACTGAAGTTCTTTTGCTCTCGGGTAAGGGCGGTCGACCGAAGGCTTGGACCGGTTGACTGGGTGGTCGACCGGTGGTAGGCAATGGTCATATTTCAACCGTTGGCCGGTCGACCGGAAGGTCAAAATTGACTATATTTTCTGTCAACGGATATATTTTTAAAAGCCTATAATTAGGGTTTTCTCTTGGCTGTTTTGAACAATAATTTTAAGTGCTTCTTTTCCAATCTTTCTAAGTGTTTTTGCAGCAAATTCAAAGGAAGTTTTTGGCTAAAAGTTTTGATTTGTGTTTTCAAGGGTTGAAAATTCAAAGAAAAGAGTCTTTTGGGAATTGGGTTTTTGGTTCATATTCTTGATATATATATATATCTAGTATTTTCCCAAGAGTTTTTCTTTGAGATTTCATCTTCCAAACTCCTTGGTTTTTCTCACAGCTTGAGCTATCACATCTATCCTATCATTAGGACCCTTTTGTTGGTGAGAAAGAGTAGTTTGTCGTCTTTTGATCACCAAGTGATTATTATACTTGTGGCTACACTACCTCTGAACTAGAGGAGTGTGATTGAGGAGTTGAGTACTTCCTAATGATTGTAATCCTTTATGGATATTCTAGTAGATCGGAAATCCTTCTGGGTGAAGGCGGGGACGTAGAGCTGAGTGCTCGAACCTCGAAACAAATCTCTGTGTTTGCGATTGGTTTACTTGTGTTTCTTACTTTCTATTCATTCATTCTTATATTATCGATCTATACTCTCACAACAAGATTGCATTGCGCACCTCAAACTCTTATTTAGAGGAATCACGAGGAAGGAGTTCAGAGCCCTTCACGGGATATCCGGCTTCTAATCTTGCTTTGAGTGATCGTTGCATCATCTCATTTTTAAATTGTGTATTGATTAGCATTTCACCTATTCACCCCCCCTCTAGGTGATTTCAATTGGCATCAGAGTTAGGACTCTAGTTTTTGACTTTACATCCTTAGAAAGATCTTATAAGTTGCTAATCACTATTTTCATATCTTTATTCATACACTAGTAAAGATGATCGATAACATTAAGACCCCACCCAAATTTGATGGACTTAACTTTCCCATATGAAAAGTTGGGATGAACATTTTTTTGCAATCTCTAAGTCTTTGACCAAACCCTATAGTGCACCCGTAGGTGAGGAGGACACTTGGTCCGATCTTACTGATCGAGGAGGAAACTAGCACTCAAAAATGTGTTTTATGTAAAATCGATGAAAAGCTCGAATGTGCTAATGTACCCTCGATACTTCCGTTATAGCATTGGCTTAACGGGTCGAATCCACAGGAAGGGAGGCGATAGAAGCATTAACAGTCTCTATTCACGTCAGTTGTTAACACTTCTTCTTTGTTGAAAGAATGAAAAAGAATGAAAAAGAAAAGAAAATGAAATCCAGAATGTGGTAGGTGAGGAGAGCGATGAAAACGGCGATGTACAAACAAAAATGAAGTGCTTTGGAAATCAAAATAGAAAAAGAGATGGAACAAGGTTGAACTAAGAAGGATGGTAAAAACACTGATAGAAAAATGAGAAAAGAGTTTGGAAAACGATTTCTAAATCAAGTTAAAAGAAAACTCATGGCTACTAACTACTAAATGCTCCACTAACCATGCTAACCTCTTCGAGATAGTTGCCTCACATTTTGATCCTTGGCCATCACAATCCTTGGCTCCAAGAGACGGTACAAAGCATGGCTCATGGATGGTTCATCACATTCAAAACATTGCATCAAGAACAAACTAATACAAGCATCACTCATTACACTACTAGCATGAAATAAAAGAGCATGAAATAAAAGAGAGTTAGCTTGGTTAGCAATTTAGCAAGTTAACAAGTTAGATGTTAGAACCCATCATCTTTGGCCATCAATGGCTCCTGCAAGAACAAGGCCTTGTAGAGGCAACCCGATTCATGTGGATTATCAAGTAAGTGTTGGCCCAAAGGCCTATCACCCTAGTTTTGATGATGATTAACTCATGAAGTTATGTTTACTAATGATCTTGTGTTTAATTAGTGACAGATTTATGATCAAGATCTTAGTAGGTGTGGAGCTTCAACAAAGGATTTAAAGTCAAGTTTTGGAGCTAGCACCAGTTGATTCACGAGCCTATACATCAAGACCACATCAAGAGTTGAGCTCGTTGGATCGTGTGTGGACCAAGTCAAGAAGATGAGAAGACTTCAAGTGAAGACTTCAAGATCAAGACTTGTGTCTAGGTTTGTTTTTATAAGATTTTGTTTTAGTTAAAATGTAAAGGATAGAATAGTTAGTGGATTGCTCAAGTTCATATCACACACACACTCTTGATTTATATGTGTTTTCATAAAAGATTTTTAGTTCTAGAAAAATACCGTTTAGGTTTTTGGTGTTTCAAATATACATGTGTTTTTAACCAAAACCATTTTAGAACTCTCGACCGTTCTGCTGATCTGCTCGACACTTCTTTAGTTTTCTAGTCATAACTTTTGATTCTTATATTCAATTAACATGATTTAAATTACATTTTAAAGATGACTTTCAGAGCTACATTTAATATTCAATAATCATTTTCTGATTTAAATGTTAAGAATATCAAATATTGGGTTGAAGTCTGTTCTTGTTCTAAAAATAGTTTACAGTTTCTGATTTGATATCTTTTAGTATTTTATTGATAACTTTCAATTCTGAATTGATATTAATTTGATTTAAGTTGCTTTAGACAGAAAACTTCAATATCTACAACTTCATCATATATACTTATTCCCAAATTCGAACGTTTGGGACCTCAAAACTGTGCTCCAAGTTAACCCATTGCACAGAGGTCGGTCGACCGGGCGAGTCGACCGGGCCGGTCGATCGACGTGCACAGAACCGTGCACGTCTGGCAGTTCTGTGTGCGGTCGACCGGGCCGGTCGACCGTAACTGAGAGCAGTGCTCTCTGTTCTTCTGAGTCGACCGGGCCGGTCGACCGGAGGCACCAACGGTCGGATTTTTGACCGTTGGCGGTCGACCGGGCGGTCGACCGGCAGGCCTGTCAGGACCCCAACGGCTAGTTTTTGACAGCCTATATATTTAGGGGTTTGTGGACTGTTTTCACCAAGATTTGGAGAAGTTTTTAGAACCAGTTTTTCTCACTCTTTTCAGAAGTTTTTCTCCACAAAATAGAGAGCAAATATTTCCAATCAAAAGGAAAGTTTTTATCAAGAGTGTAAAAGAGAATTTCTTGAGTTTTCCTCCACCAACTCTTTCCTTGTTTTCTCACACAAACACTTGAGCATCCATTGAGCTATTCATCTTATAGGTGTGTTGTAGTGAGAGTGCTTTAGGTGATCAAAGTGTTGTGATCACCAAAGATCTTTTCCTTGTTCTTTGAGGAGACGGGCAAGTGTGCTCGTGTTTGTTTAGGGTCCAAGTGTGGACTCGGTGTTTTGAGTTCGGATGCGAGCTCATTGTTTGAGGTGCGGCCTCGGCGAGCCGGTGGGCTTGCGGTGTGTATGGGACTAGGGAGGCCGAGGGCTTGTAGGTGTTGCGGCACCGAGGAGAGATCCATTGGGATCTTGCATAGTGGAAATCCTTCGTGTGTCGAAGGCGGGGATGTAGAGCAAGTGTGCTCGAACCTCGAAACAAACCCTTTGTGTTTGCGATTGCTCTCTCTCTCTTTGTCTCTTGTTTATATCTTGCATTCAATTATTGTCTATATTTATATGCTTGATATATTCCTTGTGCTCATATTGATATACTTGCTTGGGATTGTTTGCTAACACTTGTATTCAACCAAGAGAGCCAACGCGGCACCTCAACCCATTCAAGAGGAATCTAGAGGAGTTTGTCCAGAGCCCTTCACGGGGAATTCGGCAACACTCTTGTGTTATACATAGTGTTTAGTGTAAAAGTTTTAATTAGGTCATAATTGTTTTTAGCTTCCGCATTATTTGCATCATTCGGCATTAAGTGAGCATTAGATTAGCCTTCACCTATTCACCCCCCCTCTAGGTGAACCCTTCAATTGGTATCAGAGCTTGGTACTCTAATTTGGTCTAACAACCTAGAGTTAAAGATCCTCATTTTTAGGCTAATCACAATATTTTTGTACACACACCATGGACTTCATGTCACCACCCATGTTTGACATAGTTAACATCCATATATGGAAGGTGAAGATGTCCTTGTACCTCAAAGCCCTAGGTTATCATGTTTATCTTGCCGCTACTAATAATGCATATTGTATAGATGGTAAGAATTTTGAGGCTAATGCAAAAGCCCTTCATGCTTTAAAGTCAACCCTAGATGATGTCTATTTATCTAGAGTTTCTAACATTGATTTGGCTTTTGTAGTGTGGAACACCCTCCTCTCCCTTGACAAAAAAGAACAATATTATGCCGGGAGCGATTCGGACGTTGGAAGCGACATCTCCAATGTGTGCTACATGGTCCAAGGGGATAACCCCCTTGAGGTAACTACCGAATCCGAGGATGAGGATGTAGACATGTCATATGATGAGCTATCTACTTTTTGTCATCTATTGCTTGAAAAGTATGACATGATTAAGAAAGAAAATAAAAATTTGAAAAAGAATATTGCTTGCATGCATAAAGAACATGATTCATTTAGGAATAACATTGCATGTTTAGAAAAAGAAAATAAAGATTTGAAAAATGAAAATGTTTCCCTTATGTCTAAATTAAATGATTTGTGTGAAGGGAACACTATTTTGAAAGATAAAATTGCTTTGGTGGAAAAACAAAAAGAAGTTGTTTTTCAAGAAAATAATATTTTAAAAAGAAAAATTTTTGAAAAAGAAAAAGAACAAGAAAATGTTTCTAAAAAGAAGAAAAATGATTCTATATCTCACCATGCTTTACATGCCACCTCAAATGAGATAAAAGTTTTGAAAAATAAAATAGATAGTTTGAGTTCAACTTTGAACTCTTGTGCTTTTAATCATTCTACGTTGGAGTCAATGTTTTCAAAGAAACAAACTCCACACATTCATGCACATCATAACCATGCATTTGCTTATGTTGCACAACATGATCACACTCCTACACATAAGCATACTAAGGTGTACGTATGTACACATTGTGGCCGCAAAGGCCATTTAGCAAAGTTTTATTTTGATAGATTACATCATATAAATTTTGCTATGAATAAAAATGTTTGGGTTCCTTACAACAAGACTAACCCCCAAGGACCCAAGAAAATATGGGTACCAAAACCCCCACCATTTGCTTTTGATGTAGGTAAGGGCTCTCACAAAATGTGAGAGGATCGGTGCCTTGGTAGTGGATGCACTTGGACATGATGGACATACTTTTGGGATGCATCACTATCAAGAAGCTTTGGTAGGACAACCACCATGATTGGAGCTTTGGAGTTGGTAACAATCTCTAAACTCTCTTTTTATTCATGTTCATGCTTGTTCATTCATATTATTTTTAGCATGTTCATGTTTTATGTATTTTTGTGCTTCATGTGGTAAAAACATGCTTAGATATAGTTTTTATCAAAACTTGTATTATACATGTACAAATAGTGAGTTACACGTAACTTACATATGTTTGCACTTCATGCTCATTTGTACCCACTATATGCACATGTATAGGCTAGTTTTGGTGATTCTCATTTATACATGCTTTGCCAATTTTTATATTTTACTTCATGTATATGTATTTTTAATTCAAATCTTATAAATATACATGTATACCCGTGAGTCTATTGCCTTCATGCAAATACATTTGATAGACTCTTTTATGTTTGGGATATGTATGTGTATTGTTAGGATTGGATAAATCATACATATACCTAGAAGTGTGCTTTGTTTTAATGAAAAATAAATTTTCATGTTTTATAAAATGTTATTCATCTTATTGAGCTTCAATGACCATTTTCATGATAATGCTACTTACATGACTTTGAACACTCACACTTTATTTATTTTGTCATGACTTTGATTCATGAACACTTTTATGAGCTTAATCGATCTTGAGTGTAAAACTTTGTGTATTTAGTCTTGATTTATGAAAAACATATGCTTTGATTTCATGATTTTGAAGGATTTTTAACTAGTTTTTCAAAAATTATTTTAACTAGTTATTGTTCTTCATTTGGTAGTGATTTTCAATGCTAAAATATTTTCAAATCTATTTTGAAAACCCCTACCATCTATGGGAGGATGGATGGGCGATTATGCCTTGTATGCTTCATTGAAAATCTTTTACCTTGTGCATATCAAGGGATGGTAGGTTATGAGATATACACTTGATCTTATTGTTATGTCAATTGGTATCATTGAATCGTTTCAATTGGTATCAATATGAACTTATTTTGTATATACTCATATTTTGTTTCTTATATATGTATGTATCAATTTTACTTGGTATACTCATTTCTCATACATATATATGATTTTCATGTGCTTAACTTACAATTGGCTCACACTTTTTTTAAAAAAAAAACACAAAGTTTTTGATGAAATTTTTTTTGGATCATTATGTTTACCATTGATATCAAAATGCTTCTTCATATTTGTTAAATTTCAATTGATATCAATATGTTTTATGATAATGATTATTTTCAATTAGGTATCTTAAAATTTGATTGTTTTACAAGAGCTCTGATACCTTTCAAAATTTTGTTTAAGAAAAATTAAAAAAAAACATTTTGTTGATATGTTTGATTTGACCCCTTATTGATCTCTTTGTTTATGACAAAAAGGGGGAGAAAAATTTGTTTGATTTGATTTTACTTTGAACCCTTTGTTGATGATTGACAAAAAGGGGGAGAAGTATTTGAGTTTATATGCATGTTTTCATTGCTTAAGGGGGAGAAGTATTTGTCTTCCTTGTTGTTTATGCATATATATTTTTGTTTTGCAAATAGGAGAAAAAGATTTTGAAGGAGAAAAAGATTTTGTTTTATGCTTGATTAGCATGTTTACTCCTACATTTGCATACATATTCATGTGCCTCACTGCCATATCTATTGTTTATTTGGTATGCATGAGTTAAGGGGGAGCTTCCTTGAAGCTTTACTTTAATCCATGCATATATAACCTCATGAGTTTTGTCATCATCAAAAAGGGGGAGATTGTTGGCCCAAAGGCCTATCACCCTAGTTTTGATGATGATTAACTCATGAAGTTATGTTTACTAATGATCTTGTGTTTAATTAGTGACAGATTTATGATCAAGATCTTAGTAGGTGTGGAGCTTCAACAAAGGATTTAAAGTCAAGTTTTGGAGCTAGCACCAGTTGATTCACGAGCCTATGCATCAAGACCACATCAAGAGTTGAGCTCGTTGATCGTGTGTGGACCAAGTCAAGAAGATGAGAAGACTTCAAGGGAAGACTTCAAGATCAAGACTTGTGTCTAGGTTTGTTTTTATAAGATTTTGTTTTAGTTAAAATGTAAAGGATAAAATAGTTGGTGAATTGCTCAAGTTCATATCACACACACACTCTTGATTTATATGTGTTTTCATAAAAGATTTTTAGTTCTAGAAAAATACTGTTTTGATTTTTGGTGTTTCAAATATACATGTGTTTTTAACCAAAACCATTTTAGAACTCTCGACGGTTCTGCTGATCTGCTCGACACTTCTTTAGTTTTCTAGTCATAACTTTTGATTCTTATATTCAATTAACATGATTTAAATTGCATTTTAAAGATAACTTTCATATCTACATTTAATATTCAATAATCATTTTCTGATTTAAATGTTAAGAATGTCAAATATTGGGTTGAAGTCTGTTCTTGTTCTAAAAACAGTTTACAATTTCTGATTTGATATCTTTAGTATTTTATTGATAACTTTTAATTCTGAACTGATATTGATTTGATTTAAGTTGCATTAGAAAGAAGACTTCAATATCTACAACTTCATCCTATATACTTATTCCCAAATTCGAACGTTTTAGACCTCAAAACTGTGCTCCAAGTTAACCTATTGCACAGAGGTCGGTCGACCGGGCCAGTCGACCGGGCCGGTCGACCGACGTGCACAGAACCGTGCACGTCTGGCAGTTCTGTGTGCGGTCGACCGGGCCGGTCGACCGTAACTGAGAGCAGTGCTCTCTGTTCTTCTGGGTCGACCGGGCCGGTCGACCGGAGGCTCCAACGGTCGGATTTTTGACCGTTGGCGGTCGACCGGGCGGTCGACCGGCAGGCCTGTCAGGACCCCAACGGCTAGTTTTTGACAGCCTATATATTTGGGGGTTTGTGGACTGTTTTCACCAAGATTTGAAGAAGTTTTTAGAGCCAGTTTTTTCCACTCTTTTCAGAAATTTTTCTCCACAAAATAGAGAGCAAATATTTCCAATCAAAAGGAAAGTTTTTATCAAGAGTGTAAAAGAGAATTTCTTGAGTTTTCCTCCACCAACTCTTTCCTTGTTTTCTCACACAAACACTTGAGCATCCATTGAGCTATTCATCTTATAGGTGTGTTGTAGTGAGAGTGCTTTAGGTGATCAAAGTGTTGTGATCACCAAAGATCTTTTCCTTGTTCTTTGAGGAGACGGGCAAGTGTGCTCGTGTTTGTTTAGGGTCCAAGTGTGGACTCGGTGTTTTGAGTTCGGGTGCGAGCTCATTGTTTGAGGTGCGGCCTCGGCGAGCCGGTGGGCTTGCGGTGTGTACGGGACTAGGGAGGCCGAGGGCTTGTAGGTGTTGCGGCACCGAGGAGAGATCCATTGGGATCTTGCATAGTGGAAATCCTTCGTGTATCGAAGGCGGGGATGTAGAGCAAGTGTGCTCGAACCTCGAAACAAACCCTTTGTGTTTGCGATTGCTCTCTCTCTCTCTCTCTCTCTCTCTTTGTCTCTTGTTTATATCTTGCATTCAATTATTGTCTATCTTTATATGCTTGATATATTCCTTGTGCTCATATTGATATACTTGCTTGGGATTATTTGCTAACACTTGTATTCAACCAAGAGAGCCAACGCGGCACCTCAACCCATTCAAGGGGAATATAGAGGAGTTTGTCCAGAGCCCTTCACGGGGAATTCGGTAACACTCTTGTGTTATACATAGTGTTTAGTGTAAAAGTTTTAATTAGGTCATAATTATTTTTAGCTTCCGTATTATTTGCATCATTCGGCATTAAGTGACCATTAGATTAGCCTTCACCTATTCATCCCCCCTCTAGGTGAACCCTTCAGTAAGTGGTTAGATGATTAGTGGTTAGTAGTTAGATTGCCATGAGAAGAAAAACTAGCAAGAAATCATGTAGAAGGTGAAGGAGATTACATTGGAAGAGAAAGGAGGCATCTTTACATAGAGTGTCACTCTCTATTACATCAATCCCTTGCTTTCTCTCTCTAGAAATCACTCAGCCCTACTACAATGATATAAGAAAAAGAAATGAAAAATACAAGAAATGAAGAACACTCACCTACGCTACACTAAAATCTGGACCTACTCCTAAAAACGAAGACTGCTCTCAGTTTGGGCCATCGCAGGGGTATTTATAGGCCTTAGAAGCATCCAGAAGACGAGACGGGGCCACGTGTCGAAAATTGACTCGTGGCTCCACTACTTTGCCGCGGATCCGCAAGGATTGCCGCGGATACGCGGCAATACCAGGGACTTAGGTCCCTGATTTTGGTCCGTGGCTCCGTCTGGCTTCGAGAATATTCACGGTATATCCCGTTTCTGGTACTTTCGCCCGAATATTCGTCTGACAGCGCAGGAGGCTAGATTCGATGTATCTTCTAGATAATTCATTGCTTGGCCTCCAAGTAATGCGGGATTAATTACCATAAATTGAGAAGAATTAGGCTCTTATTCCATCTTTGCCCTTGGACTTTGGATCTACCTGCAATAAAGACCAAAACACGGTTTAGATCGACAATTTATTCATAAAGCGGTGAAAGAATGCGACATAATAATGCAGAATTGTAGACTAATCACTTACCTCCAAGGAAGTTGATGCAAATTCAAAGGCTCAAAATGCTTTACTTTTAGCATTAAATGAGGATGACTTAACACGGGTTATCCATTGCAAGTCCGCCTATTAGATTTGGCAACATTTATTGGTCACTCATGAGGGAACATCACAAATCAAGAGAGTTAAAATTGATCTCTTGCGTTCCCAATATGAATGTTTTAGAATGTAAGAAAATGAATCTATTGATGATATGATTACTAAGTTTACTAAAATCACAAACGCTCTTGCTTCTCTAGGTGATGAAATTAACAATGACCAAAAGGTGTGTAAGGTGATTCGTGCACTCCCTTCATCGTGGGAAATCAAAGCTACCACCTTAAAGGAATTGAACGACAAAAATGAGATGGAGCTCATAAGTCTTATTAGTAACCTTAAGACTCATGAGATGGAGAAAAAGGCTAGAGAAGAAGCGGCGCCTCAAAAGAAAAAGTCTATTGCTTTCAAGTCTATCTCCACCATCTACGATGATGAAGAAGATGATGAAGAGCTATCTCTTCTTATGAGAAATGTAAAAAGAATGTACCATAAGAATAAGCTCAACCATAGATGGCTATGGGAAGGGAAGGAGGAGAAGAAGATCATATGATACAACTGTCGGAAACCTGGACACATCATGACCGATTGTCCAGATTTCAAGAACAAGATATCTTCCTCCATGAAGCAAAAGAAGCCGTTTGTAAAGAAGGCGTTCAAAGCCACTTGGGATTCGGAAAGTGAATTCGAAGATGAAGTTGACACGGCTAATATGTATTTCATCGCAAACACACCTAAGGTAACTCCCGAACCATCTTATGATGATATTGAAATAAGCAAAGAACTGCTATTACAAGCTTTCATTGAACTTTCAGAAAGTTTTGATTCTAAGAAGGAAGATTGTTTAAGATTGAAAAAGAAAAATGAAATGCTTAAAAACCAAATTGCTATTTTTTCAAAGAAAAGGATGAATTATCTTCCACTATTATTTCAACACAAAGAGATTTTAATGCCTATAAAGTTGCATGCAAAGCTAAATTATCCTAAAATTGATGAAAATGAGAATTCTATGTTAAAAACTAGAATAAATGATTAGGAAATATTTTAAAAGAATGTGCATTTAGCAATACTAAATTAGAAGAAATATTTTCAAAGAAACACATGCACACTTCACTTATTAAACATGATAAACCATCACATATTAAAACTCCACATGTTCATCATGCCAACACATATCACATGTCAATCATGCTAAAACACCCCATGCTCATAAATCACATGTTCATAAACCACATGCTCATTATACTTTTAAATATGGAAGAATTTATAAATATACTTATTGTGGCCGGAATGATTATTTAGCCAAATTTTATTATGATCATATAAATAGTACGAATAATCATGTTTGGGTTCGAAACACTAACGTATTAGGACCCAAAAAAATATGGGTACCAAAATCCACTCCTATTCTATTTGATGTAGGTGTGAGCTCTCACATAACGTGAGAGTTGTTGGTGCCTTGAGTTGAATGCGTTTCGAGCTAAACGTGACACTTTTGGATGCATCACTTTCAAGAGGAGTTTGGTGGGAGGACCACCATGATTTGGAGATATAGAAATGTGCCATCTTGATTTTGGTAACGATCTCTAACTCCTCATTTAGATTTACATGCTTTCATATTAGTAATTTTTAGCATGTCATATTTTAATGATTATTATGTTAAATGCCATGTTAATTAGACTTGTGACATACACGTATAGTGATTGAGATACACCATGTCCATATAGATCCATATTTTGTGTTCTCACTTTTTTTTTAACTATTGTGTATATCCTTACTCTAAGACTTGTTCATTTAGCATAATGATCATATTGATTTATATTTTGTTTTATGATTCATGTTTTGATTACATATTTAAATGTAACTTTCATTAAAACTTGTGTATATACTTGTACAACTAATGAGCCACAATTGATTCTTAAATGTTTGTACTTAAATGCTCATTTGTACCCATTAGATATACTAGTATAGCCTATTTTTGATGATTAGTGCATTTCAACTTGTATTCCCCATTTTGTACATGTTTTTCATGTAAATGTATTTAGTTTCATGTATATGTTAATTTTGTTTAAAACTTTAGATATACATGTATACCCTTGAGTCATTTGCTTTTCTTGCAAATCTTTATTATGGACCCATTTGTATTTAGGGATGTGTATGTATACCTTTAGATTTAGACAAAACATACATATGCTTTGAAGTTGGAATTATTTTGATAAAAATTAAAGATTTATGTTTTTCATGTTTATAAAGGAATTTCATATTGAGCTTAATTGCCTATTCCCATGATTTTGTGATTACATGATTCTTACACTCACATTATTCTTATTTACTCATGATTTTTATTTCATGAGCTTATATGTGCTTTATAGACTTTGAGTGTCAATTATTATATGATTTTCATGTCTTCATGGTATATATGATTTGGTTTCATATTTTGAAGGATTTCATACTAGTTTTTTTTTTCAAAACTATCTTTAAAACTACTTTCGTGTTCTTCAATTGGTAGAGTTTTCAAACTATACATATTTATTCTCAAATTCTATATTTTTTTTGAAAACCCCTGCCTTTTAAGGGCGGTTGGATGGGCGACCATGCCTTGTATATCCTTCTTGAATATCTTTTAAACTTGTGCATGATAAGGGTGGTACGCATGAGTTATATACTTGATCCTTATTGTATTTCTATTAGTATCAAAATTGATATTTCATATGTTTGTATACTCATATGTGTTTTCTATATATGTATGTCTCATTTCAATTGGTATATCCATAAATACATATATATGATTTGATTGTGCTTGTTTCACATGTCTTTACATTTTTTTTGAAAAAGCATAAATAATGTTTGCTAAGCTTGATTTAGTTCATCATGTCAATTATTTTTAAGTAGTATCTATTACAAGCTTATGCATTGTTTCTTTTTGTATTTCATAAAGGGGAGAAAATTCTTGTTTTTAAATCGGTTTTATGTAAGATTGGTATTGGTTGTATTTTCAATTTGTACCAATCTTCATTTTTAAATTGGTATCTTACTCCCACTCTTTATGATGAAAAGTACTTTGTTTTAATATATGCTAACATTTTTTAATATTGGTATCAATAATCTTAAATTGGTACTATTCTCAATTTGGTATCTTTATTGCAAAATGAGTGTGTTTACCTAATAATTTGGTTTTTAATTTCAATTGATATCAAAATTTACAATATATTTCAATTGGTATCAAGAATGTAAAATGTTTCATTTTTAGTTGGTATCAAGAATTTACAAGATATTTTCAATTGGTACAAAAAACATAACATGTTTCACCTTCATTGATTTCAAAATTTATTTTATGGACTTTAAGAAAAATTTATAAATTTGTTCTAAAGTGGTTTCATAATGTTTTGATATATATAGCTTATATGCAAGGGAAGTTTAACATCTTCTCTATATATAGATTCATGTTGAGTGTGCTTTTCATATTGAAGTGCTTGACATCTCTTTGGTATGTAGTATACGTGTGTAAGGGAAGCTTAACATCTCCTCTTATACATTGTATATTATGCTTTATGCGTTTAGGGTCTAGTCATCCTTTTTCATGTAATGCATGTATGCAGGGGGAGTTAACTTAACGTCTCTCCTCTTCATGAATGTATATCGCATATACATCTTTGTTGCTCGTTTTTACTTAACCCCTTTGTTAATGAATTGACAAAAAGGGGGAGAGAATTTTGAGTTTTTATATGCATGCTTTAATCCATGTTTATGCATATATGAGTTTTTATATGCATGCTTTAATCCATGTTTATGCATATACATTTGTGTTTATCTTATGCACTTCATTGAATATCCTTATTGTTTATGCTATGCATGAGTTAAGGGGGCGTTTACATGAAGCTCAACTTTAATCCATGCATATATAACTCCATGAGTTTTGTCATCATCAAAAAGGGGGAGATTGTTGGCCCAAAGACCCATCACTCTAGTTTTGATGATGATTAACTCATGTAGTTATAATTTACTAATGATCTTATGCTTATTTAGATTCAATTATCTATCAAGATCTTAGTAGGTGTGTAGCTTCAACAAAGGTGTTTTGGAGCTTACACGTGTTGATTTAAGAGCTTGCGCATCAAGATCACATCTAGCACTCGGTTGGAGTCTAACTCGTTGGATCGTGTTTGGATCGAGTCGACTTGGAGAAAGAGTTCTACAAGAAGGATTCGGTTTGTGTTGTTTAGATCTTTTGTAAGATAGATAGTGATGATATGCTCAAGTTTACACACACACTAGTTTCTATATGTTTGGTTTTCATTTAACCAGTTTTGGATTTCATATCAAAAACATAGATATAATATCTTTCATGTGTATTGGATATACACCCTATGCTTCAAAAAGAGTTTCAATATCTTTTTTTTGCATCTGTACATGTTTTGGAGAAAACAATTTTTCATTTCAAAATACACGTTTTGGAAAATACGATTTTCGGTTTTAAGCTTAACTTCTAAATCACAAAAATGGTTCTAAATGTTTGTAATATGTGTTGAATTTTGATCAAACATTTTTGCACTTTAGAGTATTTTAAAGAACTTATTTTTGTAGAATTAATAAGAATTTATGGGATTTTAATTGAATCAAAAAGACCAGTTTTCATGTCCTTTATCCCTGCCTGTTTTGTGCTAGCGGTCGACCGGACGGTCGCCCGGACCAGTGGTCGATCGACCGGGCCGGTCGACCGATGTGCACAAGAGCGTGCGCGTTTCCAGCCTCTTAGGTCGGTCGACCGTACGGTCAACCGATTGAAGTTCCCTTGCTTTCGGGTAAGGGCGGTTGACCGAAGGCTTGGACCGGTCGACCGGTGGTAGGCAACGATCATATTTCGACCGTTGGCGGTCGACCGGCCGGTCGACCGGAAGGTCAAAATTGACCATATTTGCTGCCAACGGATATATTTTTTAAAAGCCTATAAATAGGGTTTTCTCTTAGCTGTTTTGAACAATAATTTTAGGAGCTTCTCTTCCAATCTTTCTAAGTGTTTTTGCAGCAAATTCAAAAGAAGTTTTTGGCTAAAAGTTTTGATTTGTGTTTTTAAGGGTTGGAAATTCGAAGAAAAGAGTCTTTTAGGAATTAGGTTTTTGGTTTATATTCTTGATATATATCTAATATTTTCCCAAGAGTTTTTCTTTGAGATTTCATCTTCCAAACTCCTTGGTTTTTCTCACAACTTGAGCTATTACATCTATCCTATCATTAGGATCCTTTTGTTGGTGAGAAAGAGTAGTTTGTCGTCTTTTGATCACCAAGTGATTATTGTACTTGTGTCTACACTACCTCTGAACTAGAGGAGTGTGATTGATGAGTTGGGTACTCCCTAGTGATTGTAATCCTTTGTGGATATTCTAGTGGATCGGAAATCCTTCTAGGTGAAGGCGGGGACGTAGGGCTGCGTACTCGAACCTCGAAACAAATCTCTGTGTATGCGATTGGTTTACTTGTGTTTCTTACTTTCTATTCATTCATTCTTATATTGTCGATCTATACTCTCACAATAAGATTGCATTACGCACCTCAAACTCTTATTTAGAGAAATCACGAGAAAGGAGTTCAGAACCCTTCGCAGGGTATCCGGCTTCTAATCTCGCTTTAAGTGATCGTTACATCATCTCATTTTAAATTGTGCATTGATTAGCATTTCACCTATTCACCCCCCTCTAGGTGATTTCAACATTATTATTAGCAAATTTCAAAGAATTTATTCTATCAAAACAAAATTTTGTTAAATGGCCTTCGCAGCCGTAATGTGTACGTTTGAACACTCTAGCATGCATATGAGTGGTGTGAGTGTGAGCATGCTGTGCATATGTATGCCGTGGGGTTTGTGTATGAACATGTATAATTTGTTTCTTCCAATATATTGTGCTTAAATGCACATTGGTTCAAAGTAGAGCCCAAACAATCAATATTTTTTTTCATTATGCAAATATCATTATTAATTTTGGAAGAAAAACACAAGAAACAAAATCCTTTTTCTTTTAAAAATATTTTGTTATTTTTAATGACATTTTCTTTTTCAAGAATTTATTTTCATTTAAGACAATTTCTTTTTCTTTTTCCACCAAAATAAGTTTATTTTTCAATGAATTGTTTCTTTCACAAATTTCATTTAATTTTGAAGTCAAAGAAACAGTCTCCTTTTTCAAAAATTCATTTTCTTTTGAAATAATTTTAAATTTATTTAAAAAGAATCTTTTTCTTTTGAAACCAAATCATTTTCATTTTTCAAACTTTTATTTTCCATTTGTAACAATTCATACTTTTTTAAGAAGTTGTTGATAAAATGAAGCAAGCTCATCATATGGTATTTCAACATCTTCATCAAACTTGGACTCAGAATTTACCTCAAGGGGGTCATCCCCTTAGACCATGTAGCACATGTTGGAAGTAGCATTTTTATCATCGAGTCACTCCCTTTGTAGTATTGCTTCTGTTCACCAAGGGAGATAAGGGTGTTCCATACTATAAAAACCGAATCAAAGTTAGTAACCCTAAATAAATATTCATCATTTAAGGTAGACTTTATAGCATGGATGACTTTTGTGTTAGCCTCAAGATACTTGCCATTAATAAAATAAGATTCTTTAATGGTGGGAAGATAAACATGGATGCGTAGGGATTTAAGGTACATGGACATCTTAACTTTCTAAATTTGAATGTTAAGAATGTCAAACATAGGAGGTGTCATGAAATACATATGTATGTGTAAACAAATGTTGTGATTAGCTAAATGAGGATCTTTAACTCAAATTTGTTAGACCCAAATCAAGAGCACCAAGCTCTGATACCAATTGTAAGTCACCTAAAGTGGGGTGAATAGGTGACTAGCTAATCTAATGCAAAACAAATGCAAAATTAAAACTAATTATGTAAACTAAAGCTATTATGCAAACACATAAAGTATGACACAAGAGTGTAACTGAATTCCTGGTGACTGGCCCTGGATTATCTCCTCAAGATTCCTCTAGATTAAGAGTTGAGGTGCCACTGTGGCTCTCTTGGTTGAATACAAGTGTGAACAAACAATCCCAAATATATAACAATTAAGCACAAGATATATCTAGAATATATGGATGAACAATAAAAGCATGTAAGATATATAAACACAAGTGAGAGAGAGATGAGCAATCGTAAACACGGGAGAATTATTTCGAGGTTCAAGCATACTCACTCTACATTCCCGCCTTCAACACTATGAAGGATTTCTACTATAATCGATTCCGCAAGATCACTCAGTACCGCAACACCTACAATGAGCTCCCTCAAAAATTATTGGACCCACAAGTCCCTCACTTGTTATTTGTAAGAACAACACATGCAAGCACACTAGTTTGCCGAGGCCGCACCTCTCACAACTTCTCCAACTATAAGTTGGAATACTTGGTGATCACTTCACTTGATCACCACAAAACTCTTATTACTGAGGCCACAACCTCCACTACTTCTCACAATATAAGAATGAAAACTTGTGATCACTTCTCTTGATCACAAAAATAACTCTCACAACATTCCTAGAGGATTGATATAGCAATGGATGGCTCAAGTTTGTGTGAGAAAACAAGATAGATTTATGGTGGAAAACTCAAGAAATTTCTTTTGAATACACTCTTAAAAACTCTCCTTTTGATATGAAAGTTTTAGCCCAAAAACAAGTGAAGAAAAACCCTAAAAGAAATAGAAAAATTGTTCTAAAACTTTTCTAAAATCTTATTTAAAACTAGCCAAGAGAACTCCTTTTTATAGGGTTCAGAAATATAGCCGTCGGCGTCCAGAATAGGCCTAGAATGGCTTGTCGGTCGATCGCCTGGTCGACCGGCCAACGGTCAGATTTCTAACCGCTGGGGTTGTTGGTCGACCGTCCCAAGGTAATTTGCCTATCGTTCGACCACCCGGTCGACCGAGACCAGAATCAGAGAATGAACTCTCTGGTCGATCGACCGACCGGTCGACTGGGGCCAGATTCAGAGAGCAAGCTCTCTCGATCAGTCGACCGCGCGGTCGACCGGCCCAATGGCCAGAACCTTGTGCACACCTTGCGCATATCGATCGACCGCCTGGTCGACCGAGATCTGATCCGATCGACCGTTCGGTCGACCGCCAGTAGTCTCAGGTAGGGTTTTAGGGTATTAAAACTTGGTCTTTTAAATACACATAAAATCTCATAAAACTCTATAAAATCCATAAAAATAAGTTTAT
Organism: Agave tequilana; assembly: GCA_038442645.1. Taxonomy (NCBI): domain Eukaryota; kingdom Viridiplantae; phylum Streptophyta; class Magnoliopsida; order Asparagales; family Asparagaceae; genus Agave; species Agave tequilana. Next base: position 16,420 of record JAVJIF010015464.1, on the reverse strand, counting down.
TGAAATACTTTGAAATCCAAATATGTGAGATAAAAAATTAACATATATTACAAACAAGTAAAACTATTTTTGCGATATAGACATTCAGCCTTAAATCGGAAACCCGTATTTTTCAAAATCAACTTTGAAATGAAAAACGGATTTTTTTTCAAAACTTGTCCAAATAAAAAACAAGATATTAAAACATTTTTAAAGTAAAGTGTGTATGGATATGATCCAATACACATATAAGATGAAATATCTATGTTTTTGACAATGAGCTCTAAAAGTTTTGATAAATACAAAGCTTAAACACATGATATAGAAACATCAAATAAGTTTTTCTTAACATTTAAACCAACAATGTATATAAATGAAATCTAATATACATATAAAATATATAAACTTATTTTGATGAACTCTATTCATGAAACATAAAGATATCTACTTCGAAGATCAAAAGCAAAACGGTATTGTCTAAAATCAAAACTATTCTTATGAAAACACTACATAAATTTTGTGTGTGTATATGAGCTTGAGCAATCCATAACTAATTTATCCTTTATATTTTATCTAAAAATATAATCTTAACACTTACAAAATTAGACTCAAGTTTTGAGAATCTTTTCTTGGAAATCTTCTTCTCCTTCTTGACTTAGTCTAAACTTTAATCCAAAGAGCTAGACTTCTCTTGAGTACTGATGCAATCTTGATGCACGAGCTCTTGAATCAGCATGTGATAGCTTCAAAAGTTGACTTCGAATCTTTTATTGAATCTAAATACCGACTAAGATCTTGATAGAAAATCTGAAACTATATTAACACAAGATCATTAGTACTATAACTACATGAGTTAATCATCATCAAAACTAGAGTGATGGTCCTTTGGGCCAACAGGATTCATTGACAGCGTCAAACCTTGAAGACACTCTACGATTGGAGAAAAAGTCCGAGGCTACTTCTGAACAGGATTGGGATAAGATGAATTGAACAACGTGTGATTTGTTAAGGTCTTTTTGATACAAGATATCAAGTATCATGTGTTATATAAAACATCTGCAAGGCAGCTATTGGAGATCCTGGAGAAGAAATAGCTGATAAAAATCATCGAATCACGTTTACAATTGAAGAGGAGGCTTTATCGCTTCCAGTTGAAGAGAGGACTCTCCATTGATGAACACATGAATAACTACACCAAGCTTCTTACAGACTTAGTTAACGTGGGTGTGAAGATCGAAGAAGAGGATAAGGCGTTGATTCTGCTGAATTCTCTTGTTGACGAAGAGTATGAGACTTTCACCTTAACTTTGATCAATGATAATCAGAGGCGTTGGCGATAAGAAACAAGAGCTCCAATCGGAAGGGCAAAGGTGATAGTAAGAGATCAAAATCCAGGCCAAGTTTCAGAGATCTAAAGAAGAACCAGTGCGCCTTCTGCAAAGAGTTAGGACACTAGAAGATTGATTGTTCAAAGGCTAAGGGTAAGAAGAAAAAGTCAAAGACTGAGACAAATCTCGCACAGTGGTTAATATTCAAACCAGTACTTCACAGGCAGGTGGATCAGACTCAGACTCATTGATATTCTCTTTCTTCGTTACTACTTCTATTGTTGGTTACTCAGGAGACTCTGAGTGGATCTTAGATACTGGAGCAACCTATCATGTATGCCCAAACAGAGATTAGTTTTCTAACTTTGAGAAGCTATATGGATGTTCTGTTATCATAGGTGTTGATCGCCCTTTTAAGATGGAAGGAATAAATACAGTTCAGATTAAGATGTTTGGTGGGATGGTGCAGGAATTGAAGGAAGTGAGGTATGTACCTCAACTTAAAAGGAATCTTATCTCAATTGGTGCTTTGAAAACATTGAGCCTTGAGGTATCTATAAGAGATGATTTTCTCAAGATGATAAAAGGCTCAATGGTGATTTTGTAGGGCGTTCGTCAAAATAATCTCTACTACTTGATGGGTAGTACAAATTACAGGTCAAGTGGCGACTTCTACAAGTTCAGATGATGATCCTACCAGGTTGTGGCATATGAGGCTTGGACATATAGGAGAAAAATCTTTGCAAGCTCTTGCAAAGCAAAGTCTATTGATAGGTGCCAGAACCTGCAAATTAGAGTTTTATGAATATTGCATCATCAGAAAGAAGACCCAGGTGAAATTCAGCATAACGACTCACTGCACCAAAGAGATTCTGGATTATATTCACACCGATATTTGGAACCTATCATGACGATATCTATTGGAGGTAACCACTACTTTTTGACTATTATAGATGATTATTCTAGGCGATGTTGGGTACATACCATGAAGCACAAAGGGTAAGTCCTATGATTATTCTAGGCGATGTTGGGTACATACCATGCACAAAGGGTAAGTCCTAGAATTGTTTGTAGAGTGGAAGAAGAATATGTAGAAAAGCACGGGAAGGAAAACTAAAGTGCTCCGGTAAGATAACAGAGGTGAGTATAAGAATGATCCTTTCCAAAAGTTATGACATGATAAGGGCATAGAAGGACACTTTATAGTAAGGGAAATATCGCAACAAAATGGGATAGCTGAAAGGATGAACAGGACCTTTCTAGAGAAGGTCCGATGTATGTTATCCAATGTCGGTTTATCAAAGAATTTTTGGGTTGAAACTTTGGCATATGCTTGCTATCTCGTTAACAGTTGCCTTCATCTGCGATATGAGGTAAAACTCCTCTGAAAGTTTGGTCCGGAAAAACTGCTCAAGATTATGATTTGCTAAGGGTATTCGGGCGTCTGGCCTACTACCATGTTAAGGATGACAAGTTAGACCCAAGAGCGAAGAAAAGTGTGTTCGTAGGGTTTAAGAAAAGAGTAAAAGGCTATAAGATTTGGGATCCTAAGGACAAGAAGTTTATCCTCAGCAGAGATGTCACGATTGATAAGGCTTCAATGTTGAAGCCTACAATCTCTAAGCAAGTGGAGATTGAGAAGATCAAAGGGATATCACAGCAGGTGGAGAGTGATGCTATTTCATCATCTCTAGAAAGATCAGTATCATTGAGATCATACTCACAGTGATACAGAGTAGTGATCATGTAGCCGATCAGGATACGATGATGATGCAGATCAAAGACAAGTTATGGGTGATATCCATAAATCCATTGCAGTTGGAAGAACTAGATAAAATCCACGTAAGCCTAGTTGGCTCACTACGGATAAGATTGTGGTCTATGCCCTCCCAGTTATTGAAGAGGCAATCCCGTCTACATATAGGAAAACTGAAGAAATCAGTTTAGAGTTCAAGATGTGGAAGGATGCCATGGTGGAAGAGATGAGTTCTTTATACAAGAATGATACTTGAGAACTAACAGAGAAAAGAAGGCATTTGGCTGTAAGTGGGTATATGCAAAGAAATAGGGATCTCTCAAAGATGATACTACACGCTATAAAGCCTAATTTATAGATAAAGGCTACGCACAGCGAGAAAGCATTGACTGCAATGTGGTATTCTCACCTATTGTAAAGCACTCGTCGATTCAGATTTTACTGACGTTGGTAGCACAGTATGAGTTGGATCTTGATCAGCTCGATGTGAAAACTGCCTTTCTCTATGACGATCTTAAAGAGGAGATATATGTGTCTCTGCCGACAGGGTTCAAAACTACAAGAAAAGAGAATACAGTATGCAACCTGAAGAAATCACTATATGGATTAAAGCAGTCTCCTAAGCAGTGGTACAAGTGTTTCGACAGCTTCATAAGAGGAAAAAGGTACACACGTAGCTGTTATGACCCATGTGTGTATTAAAATAAGCTACCTGGTAGAGAGTACATCTATCTACTGTTGTATGTAGACGATATGCTCATCGCTTCTAAGAACAGATTGATCGAGGGAAAACCGCGTACAAAAAGTGTATGTTTAAAATCAATATTTAAAGTGTGTGTGCTTTGGCTTCCTCGATACTTCCGTTATAACATAGAAACTAAAACGAGTCAAATCTACAAGGACGGGAGGTGATAGAAGCTTACACGGTATGTTCACGTGTATGTTAAAAGTTGTTCAATGTTTGAAAGAATGAAAAGAAAAGAAAACAAAGAATGAAAAGAGAAAGTACGGTGAAACACAAAGAAGTGGGAAACATAAAAAAGAATATATTTGTGATTTTTGATAGTATTTCTAAAACAAAGTGAAAAAGAAAGAAAACTCATGACTACTATTTACTAATGGCTGAACTAACCATGCTAACCTCTTAGTGATAGTTGTCTCACATGTATCCTTGGCCATCACTAGTCCTTGGCTCAAGAGCGTTTCAAAGCATGACCCATGCGATAACTTTCACATTCAAACTCAACACAACAAGTGCAAACTACACTTAAATCATCAAAACTAGACAAGAGTAAGCATGGAGTAAAGTAATGTTAGCTTGTTAGAGAGTTAGGATGTTAGAGTGTTAGATCTATCTTCATGAGCCATCAATGGCTCTTGCAAGAGCAAGGCCAAGTAGAGGCTATTAGATTTATGTGGATTATCAAATAAGAAGTTAACAAGTTAATGGTTAGTAGTTAGTTGCCATGAGAGAAAATTAGCTACACATGTAAAAGGAGTTAGAGAGAAGAAAACAAAGAGAGGTAAAGAGAGAACTTTTCATAGATTGTCACCTTCTATTACAAGCGCTCTTGCTTTCCAATCATGAACCACTTCTCTCCTATTATAAGATCTACAAGAAATAGAAAATACAAAGAAGAAGAAGAACACTAAACTAAACTACCCTAAACTATAACATGGAGAAGGAAACTATCCTAACTCTCTGTATATCTTCATCTGAAGAACCCCAGGGGGGTTTTTATAGGCACCGGGAGACAGGGGCTAGGGGGACAACCCCTGGCCCAAAGCATGGGCGCGCCCGCGCCCATATGGTCGTAGAAATGCGCTAGAGCCGCGTTTTCGCTACTGTACCTGGACGGCGTGCGCAGCGCCGCATGCTGCGTGCCGCTCGTTTGTCCCCCTGTCGGCTGCATGTCCTGGTTTCTGATTTGTGGACCCTGGTTTTGACGAAACTGCTATCCAAGGTCAATGGCTATATTATAGGCCTTTAATCACTCATTAAATGGTGATTAAGGTCTTCTTCTTCATTGTATACCATGGGCCTAGAAACATATAAGAGAGGTATTATTAGCAGAATTTAATATTAAATAAATGTGAATATGTGGTATGAAATATGCAGTTTTAGAGACTAATCATACCCCCACACTTATCTTTTGCTCGTCCCGAGCAAAACAAAAAGACTAACTAAGAAAATTATTACACCACTTTCGCAGGTGACGCGATTGCACTGAGCATGTGCAACGAGCCGTTAAACCTATAGGTTTCCCCCTAGAGGAGGAGTTTTGTCTCCTGAGGGTTTTCAGCGGATTACACTCACAAAATCCATAAAGAAAGAAATCAAATTTTAGTATTTTAAAAACGCATTTTGAAATAGAGAAAAAGTGTTGAAGTATTTTTGCGAAAATATAGGTGATCCAAGGTCATAGGTTAACCAGAAATTATTCTTCCTTAAACTAAGTCGAAATGCAAAATCTTGTTATAAATTAAATGTAAGAATTAAAAATTGAATTGATTCTTTGATCTTTCATAAAACTCTTAGAAAAATATGCACTTTGTGAACAGTGAAGATTTTTGAGATATCGACTCTAACTTTTATGCCATTTATTTGTGTATTATTATTATTATTTTCTTTTTTTCCTCTCAGTTTTCTTAGGCTTTCTTATTTACCCGGGTAGTGAGCCTTTAGCCAGTGACTCCCAAATCAGTTAGTTTTCGGGCACCAGATGAGAAAACATCTCTCGAACTTAAGGACTCGAATAAACAAGGTCACAAAACTAAAGAGATTATTTTATTTGTTGTCCACCATTTTAGGTCTGAATAATCATACTTCCTGAGGCATATCACCCAACTTCAATAAATGATTTTTATTATCATCATTGTTTATGACATTTTCAGTATTTGTTTCAATCCCAAAAAATTGTGTAGGTGTGAAGTGCATAAATCTAAGACAAAAAATTCAAGATCAAGTTATCTTTCCAATCTTACCTTCTTATCCTAAAGTTTAAATAAGATCTATTATTTTGACTCAGTTTAAAATTTCATAATTTTAGGTCTTCCTAATTCCTAAGATAATCTTAATTTTCTTAAAAATAAATCAAAACTATTTATCTTGTTTCAAAAAGTTTTGTAAAAAGAAAAGAAAAAGTTTTAAGAAAAGAAAAAGGTTTTTATACAAAAGAAAATTTTAAAAAGTTCCTAAAAAGAAGTGTAAAAGAAAGAAAATGTAAAACTAACTATGTTAGTAAATCCTCCCCCACATTTATCTCATACATTGTCCTCAATGCATCGTGAATGTATATATACATGAAACAAATGGGAAGGGAAGGAAAATTACCTCATGGTGGTGGCTCCGGTGGTGGACTGATTGGGCCATGCATTGATACCCAATCAAGATATCGTGGATCTTGCAGAAACCCACCAGTGAACTCGCTAATACGACCCAGTAAAAGAATGATTGACTGAATGGTCTTATTTAAAAACTTATCCCCATCTAATTTTCAATTTTTAAAAAGAATTACTGAGTCATTTTCTTCAACATTCTTGTCCAACAATGAAGTGTGAATTTGAAAAATGATTGATTTGGACTCAAATAGAACATGAACAAAAACCGATACCAACTCAGAAATTTGACTCAGATCAAGTGGAGATTCAAAAGCGGGAGTCGAAATTGGTTCAAAAATGGGGTCTAGACTAAAGAATTGATGTTCACACGCTTTCCCCATCAATGAAGTGTGATCATAAGATATTGGTAATTTAATTTCACAGTGTACTGGTATAGAATTCAATGTTGACTCTGGAATAGAGAAAAGATCTGGTAAAGATACCGGAGTCATTATTGAATCAAAGAGTAAAATGGAGTCACCAACTTGAGATTCAGGATCACTTTCAAGCTCAAGTTCAATTTCAGGAAAAAGATAACTTGCTAAAATGTCAAGGTGGTTTTCAAAATTGTGGGCAAGTTCAAAAGGATGTAAGAAAATTGAATCTTGATTTTCGTCCACAGAAGGAATGTGAATGGGTGAAATGATCGATTCAAGTTCAGGAATTATGGGAATCAAAATGGCTCAAGAACGTTACTTAGTTTAGGTAACACTATAGGAGTCGATATTGATTCAAGAATTGGACTCGAATTGCTAAATTGAAGCTCAGGCTCACATTCATCTTCAAGTTCAATTTCAGAAAATTGATAACTTATCAAACTATCAAGAATTTAATGTTGGTCAAGTTCAAGTTGATATGATGAAATGGAAGCTGGATTTCTAAAATGACATGATTCTTGAGTCATATGAACATATTATGGACATGGGAACTTATTCATATTTTGTATTATTCGCTCGGTCTCTTACACGAATTTCATAGTTTTCCCACAATGATTTTTCTTTGAGTGATTTGGGAAAAGAACTAGATGAATTTTAGAAATTTTGTGGACATGATGAGACTATCATGTTTTCAAATTATTTTTGGGCCTCTATTGCTCCTTCCAAAGTCTTTTACAACGATGATTTTTCTTCAATTGGTGGTTCAGGAAAAGGAGGATATGAAGCAAAATTGGAGAATGAATATTATGGAAATTGTGGACAATGTGGTTACAAATTTGACTCGGGGGAGGTGAATCCCCATTGACTTTGTGAAGAGTTGAAATTATTTTGAAAATTGTGGTCATAAGATTAGAGGTATGGGTCATATTGAGTCGAATAATCCCAATCCAGCCTATATGATTGTTCATGTTGTACATATCTGGATTGAAGTTATCCGAGTCAAATGAGGTCGGGGTGAAATATGGATTCATATTATGATTGAAAGAATTATTGTTGTTAAAATCCATTTCACAATTTACAAAAAAAAGAAAACAAACAAACAAACAAACAAATAAAGAAAAAAGAAAAGAAAATAAGCCTACGCTAGGGTTGACTTAGACCTAAACGACTCCTAATTAGTAAGACTGTCCACGGAGGGAACATTGTCAGAATCTGACCACAAGTTAATTGGCGAGGTAGGGACAAGATCAGTGGGAGGTATATGTGCTGGAGCAACGGGCCTAATTATGCCAAACCACTGTTCTTTGAGGTTTTGCCTCTCAATTCCCAAGCTTAGACACCGATTTGACAAGAGTCAACTTCTAACAACTTCCCCTTTAGGTCAATCTCTAAATGAGTCCGAGATGTCCCTAGGGGCTAACGTCTAACAAATTTTATTTAGGCTTGGGTTGTGTGAGTGGGGAGGTGATTTTTGGGCTAAGGAAGGGTAATGACTTCCCCACCTTATGTTGTATTGAGTTTTGCTCTTAAGTTCAATTCGTGCACGTGTGCAATATAGATAAGAATGAACACATAAAGAGAGTAAATCACCCACCTGTTTGTCCTAACTATATGCAATGCAATGTGTATACCTCCGTCAGGATCACAACAACACAAGAATAAAATACAGTATATTGGAATGAAAATTGACACGTGCCTAGATGCAAATGTCTAAACCGTTTTAAAGCATCCAATTCTGTATTTTAGTTCTTAAAATTATTTACAGTGCACAGGTAATATAAACAAAAATTAGCTACAAAATATAAGAATGTACAAGAATTTACCCAACCACACAAAAGCAAGTGTGGACTTTCTGCAATGCTAAAAATTTGACATGCACACTAAAAATAAAGAAGAAAAGTTAACAAAAATGTAAGATCAAACCGTTCCCATCCCCGGCAATGGTGCCAAAATTTAATCGGGGAAAAACAGCGCACAAAAAGTGTATGTTTTGAAATCAATATTTAAAGTGTGTGTGCTTTGGCTTCCTTGATACTTCCATTATAGCATAGAGGCTAAAACGAGTCGAATCCATAAGGACGGGAGGCGATAGAAACTTACACGGTATGTTCACGTGTATGTTAAAAGTTCTTCAATGTTTGAAAGAATGAAAAGAAAAGAAAACAAAGAATGAAAAGAGAAGCGTCGGTGAAACACAAAGAAGTGAGAAACATAGAAAAGAATATATTTATAGTTTTTGATAGTATTTCTAAAATAAAGTGAAAAAGAAAGAAAACTCATGGTTACTAATTACTAATGGCTCCATTAACTATGCTAACCTCTTAGTGATAGTTGCCTCACAGTATCCTTGACCATCACTAGTCCTTAGTTCAAGAGCGTTTCAAAGTATGACCCATGCGATAACTTTCACATCCAAACTTAACAGAACAAGTGCAAGCTACACTTAAACAATCAAAACTAGATAAGAGTAAGCATTGAGTAAAGTAATGTTAGCTTGTTAGAGAGTTAAGATGTTAGAGTGTTAGATTCATCATTATGAGCCATTAATGGCTCTTGCAAGAGCAAGGCCAAGTAGAGGCTATTAGATTCATGTGGATTATCAAATAAGAAGTTAGCAAGTTAATGGTTAGTAGTTAGTTGCCATGAGAGAAAGTTAGCTGATTAGTCACATATATTGCATATACATTGTCACCTAACCATACTTTTTAGCTAATAAATCATATTAATAAGTCTTCTTCTTCTCTATTTAATGTAGGCCCAATTGCTAAAAGGAGAGTGAAGAGAAACAAGCCCAAAAGCCCACCAAATTCTGATTTAATTCAGAAGAAATTCGAAATCAAGAAATCAAGGCTAAATCTTGGCATATCAAGAGGTTGAAAATCGGTTGAGAAGAATCCTCCCTGAATCAAGCGGTTGAAGCCAACAATCAAAGGCTGTTCCGTCAAATCCTGAAGCTGAAATGAGAAAACCAGCAGAAGACATGGGCAAATCATCAAACCGGGGATCTCCACCAATTGGGTGTGGCCACCTGGCCACACCAGGGCCGCGGAAACGCGGACCTAGCCGCGTTTTCGCGGCCTTGTTAGGTCAGTTGAGGGAGCGTTTGCTCTCCCAATCTTCCCGGGATTCCCCCCTTTTGGTTTTGCCCTATAAATACTAGTTTCAGCAGAGCAAAATGGGACGACCATGCAGAGATAGGATTTAGTCTACTTTTTCATTTTTAGTGTAGGTTTTTGTTTTTCTTTTCATGTAATTTTTAGTTTTAATTTATGTAAACCAGAGGAAATCAGAGTTTCATAGGAGAATGAGAACGAAGCTTGTACTGAGATTGACACCGGTGTAAGGTTTCTTTCTTTTCTTTTATTGTTATGAAATCGAATCTGTATTTACCTTTTTATGTACTTCATTTTAGTGTTCTTCTTCTTCTTTTCTACTTCACTCATTCTTATACCAATAGCTCTCCAAGTGAGTCTAAAAGCATCGAAAGAGCCTTGCCTTTGCGAGTGCCACCGATAGCTCATGACGATGGATTTGAGTCTCTCTGTATCATTTCATGCTTGTTTTGTCTTGATGATGTAATGTGGAAGAGACAATAATCAGCTCTTATGGGTTATGCGCTGATTGCCTCCACTTCAAGGTAACATCGTCGCCAAGATTCAAGGTAAGCTTTTGGTCAAAAGGAGGTAAGTAATTATTTTTAGTTTTTTTCTTTTTTTCTTGTCATCTTTAGTTTAGATCACCAACACCACATCTTTCAAATCTTTTTCATTCTTTTTAAATTTATTTGTACATAGTCATTTTCTGATTTTCTCCACCTTCTCATTCTATCACTTTCTTCCACACTTAACTTTAACCTAACTCATTTTCATTTTCATTTCTTAAAACAAAGAAGAACCTTCGTTTTTCTTCACAAAGATTTCAATACAAACCTTGAACGCTTCTATCGCTAACCCTCCTTGTGGATCACGACCCGCATAGCCACTTGCTATCGCGGTAGAATTGAGCACTTGCACATCTCTATTTTGAAGTTTGAAATACTGTATTTTTGTGCAGGTTCTAGCTCAATCATTAGCTACACATGTAAAAAGAGTTAGAGAGAAGAAAACAAAGAGAGGTAAAGAGAGAACTTTTCATAGATTGTCACATTCTATTACAAGCACTCTAGCTTTCCAGCCATGAATCACTCTCTCTCCTATTACAAAATCTGAAAGAAATGAAAAATACAAAGAAGAAGAAGAACACTAACCTAAACTACTCTAAACTATAACATGAAGAAGAAAACTACCCTAACTCTCTGTATATCTTCATCTGAAGAACCCTAGGGGATTTTTGTAACGCCCCGATCCTGCAGGTACGGAGACGTTATAGCGACGTACATGCAGGATCGGGGCGTTACAATTTTTATAGGCACTAGGAGACAAATGCCAGGGAGACAACCTCTGGCCCAAAGCACGAGTGCGGCCGTGCCCGTATGGCCACAGAAACGCGGCCAGAGCCACATTTTCGCGGCTGTACCTGGGTGGCGTGCGCTGCGTCGCCTGCTGCACGCCGCTCGCTTGTCCCCTGTCGGCTGCATATCCCGGTTTCTGGTTTGTGGCCCCTGGTTTTGACGAAACTGCTCTATAAGGTCAATGGCTATATTATAGGCCTTTAATCACTCATTAAATGGTGATTTAGGGTCTTCTTCTTCATTGCACACCATGAACCTAGAAACATACAAGAGAGGTATTATTAGCAGAATTTAATATTAAATAAATGTGAAGATGTGGTATGAAATATGCAGTTTTAGTGACTAATCACAGATTCCCAATAAATAAATTGAAAAAAAACTTGTCTTCTGAGTTCGAGATGAAGGATCTTGGTAAGGCGAAGAAGGTGCTTGGCATGGAGATTGAGCGAAACAGAAGGAGTGATAAGGTTAGCTTGACTCAAAAGAGGTATTTGTAGAAGGTACTTCAGAGGTTCAACATCAATGGTGATACGAAATCTATAAGTACACCATTGACTCCTCATTTCAAGTTAAAAGTCACTATGTCTCCTACTATTGTTGAAAAACGTGAATTCATAACTCGCGTACTGTATACTAGCGCAGTTGGTGTTTAATGTATGAATGGTGTGTACAAGATCTGATTTTTCACAAGCTGTCTCGATGATTAGTAGATACATACATAATCCTGATAGGGGTCATTGAGAGGCATAAAGCGGGTTCTATGGTACATCAAAACTACCATAGAATTGGTTTAGTATTCGAGAAGGATTATACAGGTAAGAAAGAGTGTGTGGATATGTTGATTTTGACTATGCAAGAGATCTCGACAAACGTCGGTCTACAACGGGATATGTGTTTACATTGTCCCAAGCACCGGTAAGTTGGTGCTCTATTCTATAGTCTACCTTGTATTGTCTACTACAAAGGTCGAGTACATGGCATGACAGAGGCTATGAAAGAGGCAAAATGGCTTCAAGGGTTGCTCGACACATGGGGATCGATCAGGATCTATTGAAGATCAACTGTGATAGCATGAGTGCTATCTCTTTGGCAAAGAACCAGGTATATCATGCAAGAACAAAGCACATTGATGTCAGATTTTACTTTATTCGGGAGATTCTTGATGAAGGTGACATTAAGTTACTAAAGGTTCACACAAAGGAGAATCCTGCCGATATGCTTACCAATGGTTTCGAGAGTAAAATTTACACATTGTAAAGAGATGCTCCATATCCTTCCAGTTGCTTGAGCTCGGTGGAGCTCGTTTGGATGAACTACGGATTGCTTGATCTCTTGTGCAGGGTACGTGGACAGCCACACAGGTGTAAACCCTTTCTAGTTGACATGTACTGTGTTGAGTTCGGCTCAGATTTGAGAAATCTTTACCGAGGTGGTGAATTGAGATAAATGCTTGATGGAAGAGTTTTATAACTCACAGAAAGATAGCGCAGAGATCAGAGTCTAAAAGGAGCGAGAATACAGTCCATATGCAGGCCAGAATATAGGCCGGTCGACCGCCCGGTAGACCGGCATGCACAGCGAGCACAACAGCAGTTTGGTCGACCGCGTCGGTTAACCGATGAAAGGAACGGTCGACCGAATGGCCGACTGACTAGCATCAATAGAGTTTCTATTGGGTCGGTCGACCGAAGAGAGGGTCGGTCAACCTGCTTGGTAGACCGACAGACAGATCTGCTGGTTTCTATTAGGATTTGAACTCTATTTCTGATCTAGAGTTTGACTCTCTGGCTATAAATAAGGTGTATAGATTCCATGAATTGTATCTCTCAAAAATATATAATTGATTGTTGAATCAATAAGATCTCTCTCCCTTGCCCTGAGGACGCAGGCAAATTGTCGAACCTCATTAAATATTGTGTTTGACTTTCTCTCTTGTTTAATTATTCTTGTCTTTTGGTACTTCTCTGGTGTGTCTCTCTCTGTTGGTTGGGATTTCTCATTGGTTATTGCTCGCGCGCGCGCAATAGGAGGTCCCCCCAACGCCATAGTGACCTTCTCTAGCTCCAACAACATCCAAATTTCATCCTTCTCTCATTTTTCCTAATTTTTTTTTTTCCTCTATTTTGGCCATTTTTCGGGTAATGAGGGGCATGATTCGGCAGGCCGCCTTACAGATCTAGCCGGATGTGGCCGAGGGGTAGCCGGATGCGGTCGAGGGGTGGCGGATCCAGCCACATAGGGCATGCAACATAACAATAGTGTTTTTTGTCCTTGATTTGCGATCATTTTCGGTTGACGAGGGCCAGATCCAGCGAGCTGCCTGCAGATTTGGCCAGCTCTGATTGAGGGATGGCCCGATTCAGCCATACCGACGGTTTGCATCGAGGGTTTTCCATCAGATACCTGTAATGACGGTTAGACCCAGCTGAGGGATTGCTGTGATGGGCAGTCCCCTTCAGATCGAGCGATGGCTGTAGGCGCGCTGGCCATATCGAGGGCAGCGATGGCTGTTCCCCTTTAAATCTGGCTGGATCCGGCCGAGTGCCTACATATCTGGCCGGATTTGACCAAGAAATGACTGGATCCGACTGAAGGCTGGCAGATCTGGACTTCTAATCCGGCGAGAGTATGGATTTTTACAGAACTCTACAATTCGGTAAGGGTCGGCGAGAGTTTTTGCGTGGGAGTGTCCGGCTGAAGATGGTTGGTTTTGAGTAGGGGTGACTGGCTAGAGAAGACTGGATTTGCCGCAGCTACAGTAATAGGGACAAGCCGTGAATTTGATAGTAGGGGATCCAGTCATGAGATGACCAGATCAGAGCTGTAGATATTGTGTCGACGGTGGCCGATCGAGGAATGCTGGTGCTGAACTATAGATGCCGAACAAGTGCGGTGAAGGGATGCCACATCTTTGATGGTGGGGGGCTACGTCACGGGATGACGCGGGAGATCTGACTAAGGGTTAGACGGGTCCGAGCAGCAGACGACCCATCAACAGACAATGGATGGGAGAAGCTGCGACTGGCTAGGGCATTTCGGTGGGTTCATTTCTGTTTCTGTTCTTTTTTCTTTCTTTTTTGGAAAGGAGCAAATTGTGTATGAGTGTTTCTATGAAAATTTTGCACCTTCTATCTTGGGGATGTTTCGTTAAACACTTATTAATAAAACACCGTTGGTGGTTCTTACGTGACGGTTTATCTAAAAAAATTCCTAGTAAACTTTAGGTCACTAGAAAAGCTTGCTAAAATGTTTTGGGAGAAAATAAATGAGGATGAGGAGACTTAGGAATCTTTTTTCTTTCATTGCTAAAGAGAGAATCCATTTTTTAGAGCATATGCCTAATTCTTCAAACATTTGATGTATCTCTATTTGTAGATTTAAATTTTATACTCGACCATGATTCAACATTAAAAATGATTAAAGACATACAATCCAGATTCTGTGGGTAATATCTTGAAAGATTAGGGCATTTTAGATATTTTATGGGCAATTAAGCTATCATGAGAACATATAGGGAACGGATATTGCCATCCCCAAAGTGATAAAGGCCGCCATAGATTAAAGCATCCCCAAATTTGATAAAAGCCACCTCCCCTAAAAAAAAAATAATGGCTAAAAAACCCTCTTCTTCTACTCCTCTTCTCCTTCATTCTCCGACGACCCCCGGGCCTCCCGCCGACTTGCCCGCGACCCCTCCGCCCCCTCCTCCTCCCCCCGCCCCTCCTCCCCTTCCTTCTCTGGCCTTCCCTCCTCTTCCCCCTCTCCCCATCCGGCCTTCCTTCCTCCTCCCTAGCCCCTCAGTTTTCCCTCGCCCCCTCCTTCCCTCTCCACTCTCCGCCCCTCTGTTTCGGTCAGATCTGACCAAAATAGCTCCATTTGTTCGGCCAGATTCGACCGAATAGAGCTCTGTTCGACCGGTCCGGCCGAACAGAAGGGGCGTGGGTAAGGAGGGGAAGGGGAGGAAGGAAGGAAGGAGAGGGTAGGGGAAGGATCGGGGGAGTGGGGTTGGGGGTAGGGATGAGGGAAGGCGGAGGGGGAGGACGGAAGGGGGAAGGGGATGGGGAGGGGGAGGCGAGGCGACGCTGAGGAGGGGGAGCGAGGTCGCCGGAGAAGAAAGAGGAGGGAATGGTGGAAAAAGGAAGAGGAAGAAGAAATGAGCATCTTGAGTTTTTCATCAAGGGAAATGGTCAAAAAAATAATAACACACTTGTGAATATTTTGGAGGGCCTTTCTCATTTTTGGGGTGGCAATATCCGTTCCTGAACATATATTGCCCCTCACCAAATTGATTAGGCCTACCATTATTTTTTTGAACACAGCTAAACTCGTGGGAAGTCTAAAATGCCCTTCCCTTTTTTTTTCTTCTTTCCCGGTGAATAGCAGCGAGCCCCCGATGGCGCTCCTTGATTGGAACGAGAAATTGTATTAAAAATAGTTTAAGAGTTAGCAAGTTAGTCTCATTTCAATTTAACCGCATAGCAAAGCGGGTCGATCCACAGGGAAGGATGCGATGCAAGCGTTTCGGAACGATCTTCTCTGTATTTCACTTAAAACAGAAGAAGAAAAGAGAGATTGATTAGATGATTTGATTGATTTTGAGAAATATAGTTTACTAGTCATCTACCACAACGCATAGTATTAGCCTCAAATAATGAATATCATATTGAAATAATAAACATCCACCCTAGGTTATTAATTTCTATTCAAGCAAAATGAATAATATTGGACCCTAACTAGTGTACACTAATAATGATTAAACAGTTGTTCATCCTAATTTCAAAGCATAGCAAAGAAAAGTTTAACTTAAATTATGCTATCAAAGTTTTTAAGTATGAATTATGAAGAACCATTAAAAGTGTAACCTAGATTAAAGTAAACCGAATCAATTCATCTTCAAGAAGATATTTTTAATTCTAGGTTCTATAGTATCTATCAATCAATTCACTTTTTTAAACTAAACTAGGTTGATCGAGAGATTAGCAAACTATGATTTTAATTTAGTTATTCATCTATTTTTATGTTATTTTCAAGTTTTTATGTGGAATCAAAGAATTGCAAGAAAATAAAGAAGGAAATAAAATAATTAATCTAAGCAAGAAAGCGAAATTAAATTGCAAAGAAGAAAAGAGTAACCTTTATTGGGTGTCAC
>JAVJIF010015463.1:0-135560 GCA_038442645.1 Agave tequilana | reverse complement strand
GCTAAAGTTAATGATATCAGACTCAAGCTTCAACATGTGCGCTGTCAATTAGTCTCCAGCCCTATGGATACGCAATTGTAAAAAAGAAAAGCTACTTCTGCAAGATGATCTTGGCATTTGGCTGGCACATGAAGAAGACCGAATGAAGCCAAAACAGCAGAAAGTCTTGGATGCATCTTGGTGACATAAACTCATAGTTCTTCTACTCTGTTGTTAAGGCAAACACTGCTAGGAATCATATTTCCAACTCATTCATGAAAACAGTATCAAAAGTATCTGATTTTAAAGCTATGAAGTCCAAAGTATCTGATTTTAAAGCTACTCATGGCTTCAACGTTTTTTTTTCCTTTCAGAAGAATAGGGAAACTAAAGAAAGGATGTTACTGCTGTAGTGCTTTCTTTCTTTATGTCTGAAAGGCTATTGGCAGAGATTAATCACACATTTGTCTCTCTGGTACCCAAATCTTCAGCTGCCACAAGTCTCACTGATATTAGACCAATCTCAAGTTGTAATTTGCTCTACAAAATTATAACAGAAGTCCTTGCTAACATGTTGCAACATGTGATTAGTGAGTTGATTTCTCCAAATCAAAATGCATTTCTTCAAGGGACACCACAGTGATGCTACATAACTTGCTCATGAACTTATCAGAGACTTCAATAGTCCTATTGGAACCAAAATGTGCTAGAAGCTTAATCTCCAAAAAGCATTTGACTCAGTGAACAGAGAATTTGTTTACTATCTCTTGCATTGTATGGGTTTTAGTTACAAATGGATAAACTGAATTAAAGAGTGGGTCACTACTTCTTCATTCTCTATTATGCTCAATGGCTTTCCCTCTGGTAACTTCAAGAGTTCAAGAGGTTGGTGTGAAACGGGGACACTATGGTGTGGTATATCAGTGATAAAATCTGAATGTTGCAACGTTTCACCAAAAAAATATGATCTTCAGTAGGAAATTATCTACAACTAGTACTATCACAGATGAGTTTTAATAATATTTGTAATTGTAGTGTAGCTATTTTTAGTGTTGACAATTACAATCACAATACTCAATTAAAGTTTGTAATAGTACTAATCTTAAATCAGCAACAGTAGATAACAAGTGTTAACAAAATCACACACACTTATGATTATGTGGATAAAAGGAATTTTGGTAATAAATTAGAGATAAATAATATGATTATTTAATGATGCTCTAATTGTTCAATTAAGAATTTTACCTACGAGAAGCTCGTTCTCAGGTAACTGTTACGTTGACTTGCTCTTGTTGATCTTTGTGCTTGTTGATTCTAGTTGAACTTCTTTCAGACAATTCTTTCTTTGCTGAACTTGAAAATGTACATGCACTGACTTGTTGATGTGATGTTGCAGGGAACAGAGGCGAGGTGATGGCGGGTTGTGTTTAGCCTGTTGAACTCGCTTGGGCTTCAAAAGCAGCAAGTTAAAAGAGGGCGGCAGTCTGCGTCCCAATGGAGAGGGTGGGAGAGGAGGATGACTTTGGGATCGTCGTTGGTAGACTCGAGTGGAGAGATGGAGTCGGTAGATGACTAGATCTGCCGCGGAAGCAAGGTCATGCTTGGCCACGAGATGGTGTCGGTTGTGGAGGGCACGACGTCGACGAGCTTTGGTAGAAGAGGTGAAGTGGAGGAGGAGTCGGCGAGGTCATGAATAATCTTGACAGCAGTGATTTTGATCTTTGTAGTTGGCTCTGTAAATATTTTGATAGGTTGGGAATGGTGGATTGGAATTGAAAGAGGGAGAAGAACAATAAGGGGTGGTGGGGGGCTCGTGGGGTCCATGGGGAAGAAGGAGATTGAATGGATTGGCTGGTTTTTTGTTTTATGGCTTTTTAATTTTTTTTGATTTTTTTTCTGTTTTGATTTTTGGCTGAAAGTTGATCTGAGAGGATGTGGAGTTGATTTTTGTGACTGGGATTTGAGGGACAGGGGTAAGTTTGAGATAGGGATGGAATTTTGAAAGAGGGGATAAGGGGTAATGGATTTGGATTTCACACCCAAAACTTGAGAGAGAATTTTATCTCGAAAATAATCTGAATTTCATTAATCAAAACTTCATTCTAAATTTATTCAATCTGTGCCTTTATATAAGCTTATAAGATTACAACTTTTTCCACATAACCGATATGGGACTAAAAAAGGAGAACAAAATAAAAAAGAGAAAATAAACAAGGCTCCACAAGCTAAAATAAATAAACATATAGACTCCAATCACACAAAAAAAAAAACTCGTGTGTCTCTGGTGTCGTCGGATGTCCGCATCATTCTCCTCAGATGGGAGAAAACTCGACTCTGTTGAGTTTGGTGTATAAAGCTCTCTTAACGTTTCAACACAACTGGGACTACTTGCTGTAACTCACCACTCAATAGATAATATTCATTTTCAAACAATCAGATATCATTAGAATAAACCAGATAATTGAATCAACTAAATTTTGTCACATTTCACTGCTGTATTGGGATGAATAATTGAGAGTGGACTCAATGTGGGGTTCTCAGAAAAATAACTCAGAGAAGGCTAACAACCATTGTTAGAGTTAAAATCAAATACTTGAAATCCACTGGTACCTAATATTGAAACTATGACTAATTCAAAATCTTTAAAAGATAGTAACATGAATATTGTACTTGGAATTCTACAAGATCTCGAAAAATCCAACACTATTGTTTTGTCAGAAAAATTGTAGCGTGTAAAAAAGTTCTTTGATATGAAAAGAAAGTTACAACAGATCAAAACTCTAATTATAGAAGAGAGAAGAATATCTAGATCTCCCCTTTATTTAAAGCTGGGTTCTTGTTGTGGAGATGGAGAGTGATTCTTGTTTTTCATTGACTGGCTGAACAACAAGCTTCTCTTCGAGATTTGCTTCGGAGTGTTCTTGAAAAAGTAATCAGAAAATAACTCTATTTTTAACACACTAAGTATTTAGAGTTTACTGATTTCTCTTTTTCTCTCTCTGAACCCTATGAGATCGAAAAGAAAGAAGTTTTTAGCTTGAGAATTCTCAGCCCAATGTTTCAGAAAAAGCCTCCCCCTTTTTATATCTCTTGAGGCTATTTATAGAGGATCTGGGTATATAATTGTCCCCTAGAATCCCTCTATAATGGGGATTAACTCCCACATTATGTGGAGAGTTAATTGACCCAGTAATGGGGTCAGTAATAATAGAAACGCGAGCCTCGCGCTGGATGCGGACCTCGCGCTGTTGTGTAGACGCGACACTCACAGTCTTCTTATGATCGCGTTGAAGTCAAACACGAAGCTCACAGGAGCGCATAAAATTGAGACGCGAAGTTGCTCAGACCCGCGTTTGAATAGAGATGCGGAGTTGCTCGGACCCGCGTTTGAAGTGAGAGGCGGAGTTGCTCAGACTCGCGTTTGAAGTGAGACGCGGAGTTGCTCATACCCGCGTTTGAAGAGAGACGCGGAGTTGCTTAGGCCCGCGTTTGAGGTGAATTGCGGAGTTGCTTAGGCCCGCATTTGAAAGCCGCGTTTGCCCATGGACGCGAGGTTCGCGTTTTAGTTGAAACGCGACCTTCACGTTGAAGTGAGGCCCGCGTCTGAGGACTTGTCTCTAATGATTTTTAGACAACCTATAGAAAACCCCTCCAAAGTTTTCAAAACTTCGCGGTTGACTGGGACGAATTTTAGAATACTTTGGATTTCAATCTGATTTTGGTCTCCCCATGATTGGACTTGCAATTTTTTGAGATGCCCTGATCTTGATCTTGTCTGCATTCCGGTCTTCGTGACTGTGCTATTGAACTGCTTGAAGCTTTCAGGAAAGATCATCACAAGTGTATTAGAAACTTAGTCTAGCACTTGTATGAGCTCCAGTTTGTTGTGTCGGTGTACTATTGACCGATAGAGTTATCGATTACTTTTACCAGTGTATTATTGAACTGATTGCAGAAGTAGGGACATACTCTGTGTGGGTGAGAGAACGCGACACTCATTTGATGAAGATGCGACTGTCACTTGATGGTCTTCTTTGGACGGGAACTTCAATGAATGGCGACCCTTGTTGAAACGCGACCCTCCATTAATGTTGGGATGCGACTCTCAATTGATGTTGCGACGCGACCCTGGCGGTTGTACTTAAAACGTGAAGATTGCGTTAGATGTTTCCAAACGTGGACATTACTTTAACGCGACCACTGCGTTGGACGCGTGTCTTGCTCAGATTGAGCTCGAGATACTCGCCGCGTATATCGGCCATTGAAAAGCCTATAAAAGACCTGAGTCTTTCAACAGTCAATTCACTTGACTATTCATCTCTCCCAATCAGACCCGCGTTTGAGAACAAAGCTCTTGAGCTTTTTCTGAACCCAAAGCTTTTTAAGCTTTCTTCAATCTTATTTGAAAGATTTAACCATGCATATGGCTTCAAAAGCGAAGGTTTGAAGGTTATCGCTTCCTCCTCCAGCGCCGCCACTATTGCGAACCGAATGGGTGGTGCTCCTCCTTAAGAAGCCCCCATTTCAGGTAAAAACTCTTCAAATGGCTTTCGTTATTACTAAGAATACGAAGAGCTTCGTCTCTTAATTTGTTCTTGAAGTTTTGAAACTTCTGTTGAAGTTTGAACAGTCGACGCGGATCTCGCAGGTCCGCATTTGGTTTGTGGATGTAGTTCTTGCGTTAATGAGTAGAACACGGGTCTGGTGATTCTCGCGTTTCTTTGCCTTATCAACGCGACCCTCGCGTCTGTGAATTGAACGCGAGTCCGGTGGGCTCCGTGTCTTGAGACTTTTGAATGCGGATTTCGTTTATGAGACTTGCGTTTGAGTCTCAGGACTAAGAAAAATTTTCTAAGTGTAAAGTTCAGATGCGGGCTTCATGTGAGCCTCACATTTTAGTCATTGAATGCGGGTCCTCATGTGTTAAGCCCTGCGTTTGAACTTCAATACTTAGTATAATTTCACTGTCTTCAAGATACTGACTTTTTGTTCTTATCTTTGCAGTGAGGTACTCGTTGAATCCCTTGACCAAGAGGAACCACTTTGATCACATTGGCGGTGCTGACCCTAACTTCCTCTTCAGCATGCGGAAGACAATCCCTGCATTCACTAAAACGAATGAGGAGCGACAAGCCCGTTTAATCAAGGCCTCCACTCTACGAGAACTCATCTCGGACGGGAGGTTTGAGTCTGCAAATCATCGTCTACTCAGGAAACCGGTATTCCTTTTCGGAGATGCTACTGACGAGAATAAGGAGATTTTGTTTGAAGGGAACTATAAGTGGCTTCGTCAAATCGGAGAGCGTCGTTTCTTCCTCCCTAATATGGAATGGATATTTCCATTATCATACCTGCAGTCCATGTCTCTTCACTGGTACATGGACTGGGACTTGGTCAAGGCGCAGCCGGGTGTTGCGATCAAGAGGATCTCCAATCGTGTCGCTTTCCCTGTCGGCCATAGTAGGGAAATTCTTGAATTACTTCCAGGCTCGATGAAATAGGAGTTTCTAACAGGCGAAACCCCTAAACAAGCTGCGACCTTCATCAGCCGGTTCATGGAAGTGAAGGATAAATTCCCCCAATCTGACTTTCAAGCGCCATGATGGGTGTACTCGACAACCTCCTCTTGGTGGCCGAAGATGGTCTGCTTCGTCCTCAAAGAATTCGAGGAGCCACTGCTCCAGTGTGGGTTGTATCACGCCGTCAGGGCCGTGTGCTATGGAATCTCCCCAAGTCATTATAACTTCTTTGCAATCCTCGAGAAGTATACTCCAGACACTTTCACATTTTTTACTCTGGTGGGAGAAATGGGATCCGCTCTGCATGTGATGTTTGAAGTTTCAAGGCTGTTCATGGCGGATTTACCGTATGAGGAGTACATTCTCGGTGCTAAAGAACTGCACTTATTGAAGAGGGATGCTCCTCAAGTGTATGAGACCTCCTAGGAGGTTTTGTGTCATTTTCACATTTGCGCTCAAGCGACCGGGTGGAGGTCTGGAAGAGTTAAACAAATGTCGAAGGCCAACTACCTCTTTCGGGATTTGGGAGAAAAATTAGGCTTAGCATCTAGACTGGTGGCCAACACCGATGCTGAGATCACAGGGGATTTCTGAATCAGTAACCTCGTATACAACGGAGTCAAACAAGAACACTTTCAAGCCTAATACTATTTTTGATAGTTTCCACCATCATGCAAAAGTTCTCATCTCGGACAGAGCCTCACTGGCAAGGTTCCTGATGTTGTGGTTAAAGCGGTGTATTGTGCCCACTACCTCATGTGGTTATTGTCACCGATGTAGTTTACCTGGCTGCTCTCCTTGCCTATGGTCGGTCTCTTGTTTGCTCCCCGCTATGGTAGGTTGTCTTCAGAGTGGGCTGCGAGTTTTGTGTCAAAGATTTTACAATGTAGTGGTTGAAGAAGATAAAGAGGGCAACTTTGTCGTCGGCCCGGATGGTGAGCCCAAGATGAAGCCACCAGATCATCGTGTAGAATTGCCTTACACATATTTCATGGCATGGTAAGTCATGCACTGCTCGTCTCTAATGTCAGCATTGCGGTCGTCTGAGGATTTCATGCCATTTGTCCAGCGACTGGAGCGTTCGAGTTGGAGTGGTTGGTACATGCTAATGATCCGGCAAATTCTTTAGAGCAACATGAACTACCAGTTGGTGAGGTGCTTTCCTGGCTTCCTAGGAACCTCGTACGAGGAACGATTTTTGACCGACCCGGTACTGATGGATTCACCACCCTCTCAGCTGGGGTTTTCTAGTGGTTGATCAATATTCGCCCAAGATATCTGGTCTTCTGACAAGGAAACATTTGCACAATCGACCCTATTTGCCAAATCAATTTGTTCGCCAATTCAGGTAGAATCAACTATATGTAGGTAACCCTAATTTAGGCCTTCATTTCAGCGACAATTTGTACGAAGGAGCAAGAGCGTGGTACTTCAATGTGGTTGGGGGAACGGAAGCAAGATTCAACCTACCACAAAAGACGCTGAATTCTTACACTAGCCTTGGGTTTTGTGCATGGTATGTGATAGTAGACTCAGTCGCAGGGTATAACATAAACAATACCTGCATTAAGCGAATCAAGACTATGTTTCAAGCCAAGAAGGGCTGCAAGAATACTCGTTTAAAGTGAATGGATAAATTCCTTCAGGCTGAGCTTGAGATTGGCCAGACGAAAGTTGCTGGTCATGAAGAGAAGCCTGCTAAAGAACCCCACCGAAGACGTTCACGAGAAGCAGCTGTGAAGAGTACTCGACCTCAGTTTGCTGAGGCTGGCTCGAGGCAGAAGAAGTCACGACGAGAGCCTGAGACTGAGGCTCCTTCCCAGGGAATTTTCACATCAGCAGTAGATCCTGAGCCTATCCATGCTGGCCCCGAAGAAGATGAAAACTTTGAGATTCCACTACATCAGAGAAGTCGTCGGACCAAAGGTCCTGCAGTGGTTACAGTTGAGGAGTTGTCAGAGGAAGTCACAAAAAGGCAAGCAACTAGAGGTGATTCCGTGTCGGTCCCAGTGCCCGCCAAGATTATTCCCTCGGGCTCTCTTCAAAGTCAGAGAAAATGTTGATCCAAAAGACATTCAACCAGGCTCCCCAGTTGAGATGATGTCCTCGGCGGAGGTCCCAGGGCAAAGTCCAACTACTGGACTTGTTGGGGCTAAGCTTCCCGCCATCAGAGTTTTACCTATCAGAGTGCACCCGTCATATTGATGGGTCCAGTGTCAGCTATCAGAGCTTAATCGATGACATCCATCAATCCGAAATCGTTTCCAAAACTGCGGAGGATGTTATTGCAAGTGCTCGCATGATGATCGCTAAGGCACAAGCCTTAATTTAAGATCACGAGCTGAAGCTTGCAAACGAAAAGAAGAAGGTGGAGGAGCTTGAGACCACCTGCATCGGGTACAGAAGGAGCTTAATGATCACTCTTCTGAGTTGGAAACCCTCAGGACAAAACTGGCATCGAGGAAATTTTTGTCACAGGAGGAGTTGAGGGTCCGGGCTCTGATTGAGGCCGAGAAGGGGCACCAGAAGAATATCCAGCACCTTAAGGACCAAATAAAGTCTATCACTGAGCGAGATTAACTTTTTGTTTTCTCTTTTTGTAACACTCTATCTATTGAATAAGAGAGTGTTTATATCACATTTACAATTTTTATATGAATAATAAAAGTGATAATTTTGCTTTCATCTTGTCTTTATATTCCTTTTGTGTTTGAAAATCAGACAAATAAAAACAATTGAACTTGATTGCTAGAGGTGACGATTAACATAGCAACTCAAAGTTTGATAATTCCGTTAGAAAATTTGAGAAGGTTAATGTTAGAGGTGTGATGTTAACTTGACAGAGGTTAAAATTGGTTATTTGAATGAATTTTGTGGAATTGCTATTCTATTGATGAGAATAACAAGTGGAGTTTGATCCACTTGGGATTTATGGAGATTTTTGCCATCAGTAGTATAATGTTAACGTGACGGGTTTGGATTTGTAGTTGAAGCAAATTGAATTGCTAGAGGTGTGATATTAACTTGACAAGGATATGTGTTAGAGGTATGATATTTACTTAGCATCAAGAAGATTTCGTTTTCATTAAGAAAACTGAGAAAATCACTTTCATATGTTTAGTATTAACTTGGCAGCGGGATGAATGCTATAGATGTGATATTAACTTAGCATTGGATATCTTGGTTCCGATGATAAAACTCGAGGGAAGATCATTGTCATAAATATAGTGTTTAACTTAACAATGAAATAGACGCTAGAGGTGTAATGTTTTAACTTAGCATTGAACGTCTCGAAAGTCGAGAGAATCACTGTCATAGCTATAATATTAACTTAACAGGGTTGTATTGTGTTATGAGAAATTTTGATCAGAGATGTGATATTAACTTGACCGAGAAATTTACGATTTAAGCAATTTAGTGTTCTCATCATTCTATTAAAGAGGATTGACAAGTTGAAATTTTATCTGCTGGGAATTGAGAAAAATCACTGTTAGAGGTATAATGTTAAGTTAATAGTGAGGTATGCCAGAGGTATAATATTAACATGATAGGTTTGATCTGCGATTATTTCGCTGGAGAAACAATTACAGCTTTTTGTGGTCCTATCTTCCATGGACGGAAATTGGTAAGGAATTTTGAAAGGGAAGGTGGGATCAGCTCCGTAAGGATTTTTAGCAAACCCTTAGTTATCAACGGATTTGATATGCCTTTACCAACTACCGTTTGAGTTGGGTTAGCCATGCTATTCCCCTTAGCATGATGAGTTGTCGAGAATTTTTCGTTGGGCTTAAAGGCCAACCATTTCCTCTATCCTTTGGCCTTCGAAGGCGTTGGATGAGCGTAATGTATCTCTTGGGTTTCCACTGCGCAGATAAGCTAGGGATCACAGAGATGGATATGAATTCCGCGGGGTTTTGTCTGGAGATTAACCTTCCTCGTGGTGTCTTCTTTGATCCTCATTTGGTCATCACACATTGATATGAATGTGGAAACATTGGAAAGGTTCTACAAAGATGCATCATGAACTTTCTTCAATAAGTTTGGTTTGATAAGCCATCAGATGAACTCATTTGATCCTTCATGGTAGTCGATCGATTAACACATCTAGATATGAATATGGAAACAATGGAAAGGTTCTGCAAAGATGCGTCACGAACCTTCTTCAATGAGTTTGACTTGATAAGCAATTAGATATACTCATTCGATCCTTCATGATAGTCATCGATCACAACATCTTGATGTGAATGCGAAAATAATGGAAAGGTTTTGCAAAGATGCATCACAAACTTTCTTCAATAAGTTTGGTTTGATAAGCCATCAGATATACTCATTCAATCCTCTGTGAATAGTCGATCGATCACCACATCTTGATATGAATATGGAAACAATGAAAAGGTTCTGCAAAGATGCATCACGAACCTTCTTCAATGAGTTTGGCTTGATAAGCTATTAGATAAACTCATTTGATCAGCTCGTGACTATCAGATGCCTTTTCGGTTGGTCGAGCTTCGATCAATCAAACAGGATAAGGCGGCATGCCACCATTGCATATGGAAAAGTCAAGCTAGATAAGCCATCCTTCTGGATCGAGAGGATGATCAGAAAGAAGAGTACCTAAAACTGTTTCTTATGCATGCTCGACTTTAAAATATGACCTATTCTTCTAAGTTGAAGATGGGTACATGTCTATATATTAGAGAAGAGTGACAAGACTAAAATTTGACATTTTGCCTTTCTCTTTTCTTCAATGTTTACATCATGCATCATGATGTCAGCAATGTTCGGTGGCTCGGTGTCAATCGACCGTGATGTGATCCGTTGAATGAGGAAGCTTTTCTTGGCGCTCTCTCAAACATCTTGAATCTCAAACCCTAATCCATCTGATTGATCAGGGTGAAGCCTTCGATCAGATCAGAAGTGTAGGTTAATCTGATCATGAGAAGAGTGACAAAGGCAAAATCGATGTTTCTTTGTTCCTTTAATGTTGACATCATGCATCACAATGTCCGCAATGTTCGGTCAGCTCGGCATTGGTCGACTGTGATGTGATTCGTTAAATGAGAAGGTTCTTCTTTGGCGCTCTCCCAAACATCTTGGATCTCAAACCTTAATCCATCTGATTGATCAGGGTGAATCTTCAATCAGAGGTGTAGTGTTAACCTGGTCATGGAAATATCCCTTTAAGGATAGTATTTCTTCAAGAATCTGTCGTTGATCGGCATATAAGCATATCGCCATTCGGAGTTATGAGGCGGTATGCTCCATTTGAGTAGACTGACTCTATTACAAATGGTCCTTCCTATTTGGGTTAGATTTTTCTTTAGTCTTATGTGTCATAACCATGGGTCTTTTGCATCTAAGATAAGGTCGCCTTTCTTGAAAATTCGTTCTCTGACTTTCTTATTGAAGGCTCTGGAAATCCGAGCTTGATAGAGCTCGATTTGTGTTGAGTTTGCAGACGTTTATCATCTAAAACTTTCAACTCTTGGGACGCAATCGATGCTTCTCCTCGTCTGTCATCCTGGTTGTCAAGGCAACTTGCAGAGATGGGATTGGATCTCTAGTGGAAGCACAGCTTCACATCCGTACACTAAGGAAAATGGCGTAGCTTTTGTCGGGGTTCTTACTATCATGCGGTAAGTCCAGAGGCATTCGCCTAATTTGTCGTCCCAGTCACGTTGGCTTTTTAAGACAAACTTCTTGAGAAGTTTTCAGTAGTCTTGTAAAGACTTCTGCAAGACTGTGGGCAGCTGGATAGTATGTTGTTGAAGACACACTTTAGATTCTGGATTTATTATAGAACCTCTGAAATGCTTGGCTAACGAACTAGGATCCGTTGTCGTGGACAATTCATCAGGGTACACCAAAGTGATAGAGCACGTAATACTTGACGAACTTGATCACGTCTGATGTCTTTACTTTCTTCAGGGGAACAACTTCCTCCTACTTAGAGAAGTAGTCAGTTATGGCCAAGATGAAGCGATGTCCTTTGGATGTTGGTGGGATGATGGGTCCAATAACACCCATTCCTCAAATCTCAAATGGCCACGAAGAGGGCGGGATGAAGACGTCTCGGTGCTTGATGGATGAAGTCATCGTGGATCTGACAGCATGGCATCGCTAGCATAGGTGATGACGTCGGGTATCATCTTCGGCCAATAGTAGCAAAGTTTTCGAAGCCGGTCTCCGAGCTTAGGTCTGGGTTGGTGAGCTCTGCACATACCATCATGAGCTTCTTTAAGCGCCTTCTGTGCCTCGTTGTATGAAAGGCATCGAAGTAAGATTCCATCATACGACCAGCAATACAATGTTCACGTGATCACATTGTAATAGAACCGTGGAGCTTTCTTTCTGATGACAGCTGCCTCCTTGGGGTTGCCAGGCAATGTGCCGTGCAAGATGAAGTCTATGTATGGAAATCGCCAATCATGGGTTCAAGACTTGTCAAAGTCTCAAGAACTTCTTTAACTTGAAGGTCTCCTGTAATACTCTTGTCATGCAATACCCAAAAAAAGAACAAAATAAAAAATAAAATAAATAAAATAAATAAAGAAAGCAAAAAATAATAATCAAAAAATATATTTGTGTGCTTAATTTGTTTGTGCCAAGTTTCGAACACATATTCGTTTTACCAAATCTAATACCTAAACCATAATGCCACATTAGCGTATGGTTAGGTAGGAGATCTAATTTATTTAAACGAACGTAAAGCCAAATTTAAATTTCAAATTCCAAATGAAAGATCTAATGAATCTTTATAGATCTTTATCTTAACAACCTGATTTCTTCTGTTGAAACCTACGTGCTAAAATCCTAACTAAACTGTCTTATCATATATATTAACGTAACCCTCTTCTCCTGCTACCTAAAAAAAAAAAAAAAAAGAACGACAGGCAGAAAGAACCCATATCCAACATTTCTTCATTCTCCTTCACCTCTCCTTGGAATCGATCGTGACGAAGAAACGTGTCCGAGGCGTTGAGATTGAGGAGCATGCTAAGGGAGTCAATCCAAGTAAGTAAATCAAATTTTTATGAATTAAAATTCATTTGAAGTATCATGATTAGATTCTTCTTCCTATAATTTTTCATTAAGAATTCTTCTCTGAAGATCAAAAAAAAAAAAATTAATTTGTTTAAACTAGAATTTAATAATATATCATGTTTTAAAATTCTTGTTATGAAACTTAAATCTCCCTAAGATCTAGATAAATTTGTATGAACTATAAGTTAATGACATATCATGTTTAATTTCTCTTTTCATGAATTTTAAATCTCATCGAAAAAATATAATAAAATTAATTTGTACGAATTAAAATTTTCAATTAAATTGAAATACCATGCCTAGATTTCTCTTTCCATGAATCTTTCTTCATTAAAATCCCCCCTTTGTTTAAATAAAATATATAAAAGTATATATTATTACCCTAATTAAATTATAGGCAATTTATAAAAAAATTTTAAATTCTGATATGAAAAAGAAAAGAAAAGGAATTAATTTGGATCAAAAAATTTGCATATTAAAAATTTTCTTCCAAAAAGAAAATTTTTAGAACCTAATCCCAATAATCTAAATTAAATACATAGGCTAATCTATCAATATACCATTAATGTAGAATTTAAAAAAGGGGAAATTTCAAAGTTAAAAAAAAGAGAAAAAAAGAGAGACTGCTCTCGGCCAAGGTCGAGAGCAGTCGCTGCACAGACCCCGGGTCCGTGCAGTCGGTGCAGAGCTGCATCCGGGGCAGAGCAGGCGCAGTGGCCTAGGCCGCCACTGGGCCAAGCCAAGCCAAGCCAAAAAAAAGAAAGAAAGCTTGGGCCGTAGACAGCACCCGGGCTTGGCTTATTGGGCCAGACCAATGGTCTGGGCCGCCATTGGCCTATACTAGGCCAAGAAAAAAAAATCATTTGGCCTGCTCTCGGCCAGGCCGAGAGTAGACCCCTGGGCCTAGTCATTGGGCCAGGTCAGAAAACAAAAAATATATATATATAATTCTGAAGCCCAATTTCAGAAAACCCAATTTCAGAAAACCCAATTTTAGAAAAACAATTTCAGTCCAGCCTAAATATTGTGGGTTTATTCTATTTTAACCTGACCAAATACAAAACAGACCCGTTAACTTATTTGAAAAACAATTTTATTGACTAGATAAAAATTTGAAAAAAATAAGTATAAAGAGGGATAAATATCTAGGTGACCCCTGGAACCTACTGAAAATTTTTGGGATAATTACATGTTATATTGGACTGAACCACTGCCTTCTAAGTTGAAACTCGCTATTTCAACATTCAGACCCGATAAGGAATTTTCAAGTTTTTAAGCATTTAAACCCCACAAAAATACGTAAATAAAATCTAAATAATACTATAAACTCAGTGCATCATCATACAACCTTGTTTAAGATCTAGACCATCCGTATTTAATTAAAACACTGAATAATATCAAATAGTATATCTTTTGTAAAATTCGATAAATTCTATTTTGAATGTATTTAATGTGGATTCTTTAAATTGGTAGTTAGATGCGTGATAAGCCCAGTTGATTGTTCTTTTACTCACTTATATGTATGTCGTTTTGTTTATTTTGGGATGTCTATTTGTTGCTATTATTGAATAGTTAATTTAGTAAATTGATTGTTGAATTTTCTATAGTTTAGAATTTATTTAGAAATTTGTAAGATTATAAATATTGATGTGGTATAAAAAATTATTAATTTTTTTGGAATCACTAAATTCCTCTTGATTAGAATTCGTTGAATTATTTAATAACAGTGGAAATTATTAAAATTGTAAAATTGGTATTTATTGGAAAACATTTAAAAGAAATTAAAATATATGAAATTGCAGAAAGGAATGTGATACTGGATTTTTATATTATATATTGACTTTATAGTGGAAATTGCCATATTGTATCGGATCATAAGACATTGAAAAAAAAGGAATCATGTTACCATTGTCACTGGGTAAGATATTGTTTATTGTCACATAGTCATTGTTATTGTTATTGTTCATACCCAGTAGCTTAGGTGACATAATCATTAGATAACTTATTTCTGGGGATGGGAAAATTGATAAAGGAGAAGGTGTTGATATTTTGGGTGGACTTAGGATATAGGTTGCACAGCCAAAAGACAGTTCCACTGCAGGGTTCTGGGGGATAATTGACATCCCATATTGTTCATATTGTTATTGTTATTAACATATTGTTATTGTTATGACAACTTAGCGGTAGGACCTGGTTCAGCGCCAGGTGATTGGGTCGTGGTTCCGGGTATGCACAGAACTCACTTAAAACACAAATTACCATCTTCAATTATCAGTTTCAAACAACAAGACATTAAGAATAGACATACACATATATTTTGACAACATGACTCTATCTGGACAAATTATAATTTATGAATGGTTATGTGGTGTATATTAATATGCTTAACATAGTTCTAATATGTTAATTATTAGTATAATGAGCTATACCTAGTTATGCATGTTGTTACTTTTGCATGTTTCTTTATATCCCTCATTTTTATCACTCACTTATGTCGCTATTGACGACCCTGAGTTTGTTTGCTCAGGTTCTGATCCAGAGAATCCACAGGACCAGGAGTACTTCGAGCATATCGCAGATCTCTAGTAGGCAGTTAGCTTTCTCAATTGTGAGAAACTTTTATGGCTATGTTTTCTATTATTTTTATTATGTTGTAATAAGTGGAGCTTTTGGTGACATTAAGTATTTATTTTCTTCTAGCTGAAATAATTGATAAACCTTGTTATTTGAATTAATGTACTGAGCCTTAACGTATTTGTTTTAAAAATATATCGCCGTCTCTCGTCATGCACCTTTTTATGTGTATTATGGTTGTGGGGCGTGACAGGTTTTCTTTGGTATCAGAGCCAGGTTATTCAAGTATATAATTATGTAAATAGTCAGGTTCTTACTGACAGTACAAGATTTAATATTCCAGCTACAAGTACAAGTATGTCTACCATATTTTAAATCAATATTTTTATTTTATTTTCAGAGTAATGGCTCAACGACCTCCTTCTGCCCGCATCGCTGCTCGTGAAGATGCAACTAATTTGATGGGTGTACTCTGGGGCATGATAGAATCGTGATAGAATCGCAGCAGCAGCAACAAACGTCACTTCTTCGAGATGGGTTGATGGCAGCATGGCAGACAGCCACGACGACCATGGAGAAATCGGTGAAACCACAGGGACCAAAACCCGAGAACATTTTAGACTTCAGGAGGTTGCAGCCAGCTATTTTTGCTGGTACAGAAATGCCGTTGGAAGCAGAGCAATGGTTGATTGATATGACCAATCTCCTGAATGCAGCTCGTGTTCCCGCGGAAGATCAAGTGGAGGTAGTAAAGGTCCAAATGACTGATATGGCTCGAACAAGGTGGCTCGCTGAGGAGAAATGATTGGAGAAAACTATCACATGGGAGAGGTTCTCTGAGAGCTTCTATGAGCGGTTCTTCCTCAAGACTGCTAGGAGGGAAATGTAGCAGCAATTCATCAACTTACGACAAGGGAGTCAGACGGTGGATGAGTACGCTGCAGAGTTCTTGAGGCTGAGTCGTTTCGCTTCATACATGGTAACAGAAGATAAAGACCGGGCTTAATCGATTCCAGCAGGGACTGACACTAGACATTCAGAAATTTTAGTCACACAGCAATTGAGGACTTACTCTAAGGTTCTCGGTGCTGCTCGTGGTCTGGAGCAGGTGATGGAAAAAGAGAACAAGAGCAGATTGAAGACGAGGCCATTGAAACGGCCTTTCGACCAGCGTTCCAGGGGACCGACAACCAAACATAGTAATGCCTTACCGAGCAAGCGTCCATTCACTCCTTCCCCACCGACGATGATTTATGGATTTTGCCAGAAACTAGGGCATGGAAGGAAGGAATGTAGATGGACGAACTGACAATGCTTAAGTTGTGGGTCTGAAGATCATCTGGTGGTAGTATGTTCATTCAATAAACAGAGAAGCATCATGCCTGCCCTCCCAACATCAGAAGCAGTTAGGAGGAACCCAATACCCGCAGGTAGAGGAGCTCCACTTTCTTCACAACGATAAGTGTTTGAGCAGGCCCAGAGGAGGGCAGGAACTGGTCATGGAAGAGGCCAGGCTTTTAATCTGACTGGAGAGCAAGCTGAGGCATCAGAGGAAGTCGTAGCAGGTCCCATTTTGGTTCAGTCCATTCTGGTTATATCGCTATTTGATTCTGGTGCTTCCCATTGCTACATATCTACTAGATTCGTTATGATGCATTCTATACGCTGTAATGATATGGATACCCAATAGGAGATTAGTACCTGGAATGGGGTTATAACTACTAGTAGGGTATGTAAATCATGTTCTGTGGAGGATTGTGGAAGACATTTTAGGGTAGATATGTTTATGATAGATACCGGTGGATATGATGTGATCCTAGGCATGACATGGCTTAGTAAGTATCATGCGGTGATCGATTGCCGGAATAAGAGCGTGATCTTCAGGATTCCACATCAATCCGAGTTCTAGTTCATTGGTTAATCGAAGGCATCCAGACAGAAGTAGCAAGGGGACAATGCTATTGCAGAAACTCAAGAGAAGCCAATATCGATGGTGGAGGAATTTTTAGATGTGTTTCTAGAGGATCTACCAGGAGTTCCGCCAGATCGAAACTTGGAGTTTGCCATCGAAGTCATCCTAGGTACTGCCCCTATTTCTAAAGCACCGTATCAGATGGCACCGTGGAGCTAGCAAAATTGAAGAAGCAATTGCAGGAATACTTGGACAAAGGATTCATCAGGCCCAATGTTTCACCTTGGGGAGCTCTGGTGTTGTTGGTGAAGAAGAAGGATGGTAGCAGGAGATGTGCATTGGTTATCGGGAATTGAACATGGTCACTATCAAGAATAGATATCCCTTACCTAGGATAGATGACTTGTTCAATCAACTGCATGGATCTAAGGTGTTCTCGAAGTAAGATCTTCGGTCTGGATACCATCAACTGAAGGTGAAGGAGGAGGACATTCCAAAGACGACTTTTAGGACTCGTTATGGTCATTACGAGTTTTTGGTCATGCCTTTTGGAGTAACCAATACTCCAGCAATTTTTATAGACTTGATGAACCGGGTGTCCTCTCCATTCTTAGATAAATTTGTAGTAATATTCATTGATGATATTCTAATTTATTCTAAGAACGAAGAGGAACATGCTGAGCACTTGAGAATCGTGTTGCAGACCCTTCAGCAGTAGAAGTTCTATGCCAAACTAAGCAAGTGTGAGTTCTGTCTTAAGTATGTGGCATTTTTGGGGCATGCTATTTCGGGAGAAGGCATCTTAGTGGATCCCAGCAAAGTTCAGGCAGTGAAGGATTGCCCTACCCCGAAATTAGTAACCAAAATTAGGAGTTGTCTGGGGTTAGCTGGATACTGCCGGAGGTTCGTACAAGACTTCTCAAGGATTGTAAGACCTCTGACCAAGCTTACCCAGAAGGGAGAGAAGTATGTATGGAAAATGGAGTGTGCCAATGCTTTTGAAGAATTGAAGAAGAAGTTGATGACGGCTCCAATCTTGAAGATGCCAGATAGAACTAGAGGTATGGTCATTTACAACGATGCGTCAGGGAGAGGATTAAGGTGTGTGCTGATACAGCATGGACATGTAATAGCATATGAATCCAAATAACTTAAGCCTCATAAGAAGAATTACCCTACGCGTGATCTGGAGTTGGCAGCAGTTATTTTCGCCTTGAAGATCTGGAGACACTGTTTGTTGGGTGACTAAGTGCTGATCTACACTAATCACAAGAGCTTGAAGTATAACTTCACTCGGAAGGAGCTGAACATGAGGCAGAGGAGATAGCTGAAGTTGATGACTGATTACGATATTGATCTTCAGTATCACCCTGGAAAGATCAATGTAGTACTTGATGCCTTGAGCAGAAAGTCGGAAGCATCTATGGTAATACAAATCACTCAACAGAAAGAGTTATTCGAGGAGACGAGGGGGATGGAACTGATGGTGATTAGAGGGGCAATAGCTCTCGGCCAATTGATGTCTATGCAGATTCAACCAACACTTTTTGAGAAGATCAGTGAAGCTCAGAGTGGAGATCTCAAGTTGCAAAAATTCAGGGAACTAGTGGAAGCCGAGTTGAGATCAGATATGCAGATCCATGCGGATGGAACGCTCTGTTTCGGTAACAAAATTTGTGTACCGAAGGGAGAGGTTAGTCAAGAAGTGTTAGCTGAAACCCATAGCTCGGCTTATTCTATACATTCAGGGGGGGCGAAGATGTACCAAGACCCGAAGCAACGGTTCTGGTGGCATGGGATGAAAAGGAAGATTGCTCAGCATGTGACAAAGTGCTTTATATGCCAACAAGTGAAGACGGAACATCAGAGGACTTCTAGACTTCTTCAACCTCTGCCAATTCCGGAATGGAGTGGGAGCACATCACTATAGATTTTGTCACTGCTTTACCTCGCAACTAGAAGGGTAATAATGCAGTATGGGTTATAGTAGATCGCCTCACGAAGTCAGCACATTTCATTCCTTTCATACTAGGACAGACTACGGAATTGTTAGCAGAGAAGTACATGCAAGAAGTGGTGGTGTGCCAGTCAACATTGTGTCTGACAGAGACACTAGATTTTTATCCCACTTTTGGAGAAGTCTCCAAGAAAGCTTGGGAACCCGCTTGAAGTTCAGCACTGCATATCATCTACAGCCTGATGGACAATCAGAGCGGACGATTCAGATTCTCAAAGCCATGTTGAGGGCATGCATGCTGGATTTCAAGGGGTCTTGGGAGGATCATGTGCATTTGGCGGAGTTTGCTTATAGCAATAGCTACCAGGCTAGTATTAAGATGGCGCTTTTTGAAGCTTTGTATGGAAGGAGGTATAGGTCTCCTTTATGTTGGGACGACATTGGTTATAGGCTGCTGTTGAGACCAAAAATTATAATTCAGACTATGGAGAAAAGTAAGGTCATTCGCGAGCGTCTCAAGGCAGCTCAGGATAGACAGAAACAATGGGCGAATTTGAGCAGAAGGCGCTGTAATTCAAGGTTGGGGATAAGGTATTCATGAAGATATCTCCAACGAGAGGAGTGATCAGATTTGGTAGTCAGGGAAGCTGAGTTCCAGGTTCATTGGACCTTTTGAGGTGTTAGAGCGAATGGGGGAAGTGGCTTACAGACTGGCGTTACCCCCATCTTAGATGGCGTGCATGATGTCTTCCATCTTTCTCAGTTGAGTAGGTATGTTCGAGATAACAATCATATTTTGGATCATACTGAGTTGGAGCTTCGGCCAAATTTATCCTACACTGAAAGACCTATGGCTATTATGGACCGGACCACCAAGGAACTGAAAAAGCAAATCATTCC
The DNA here is from genome assembly GCA_038442645.1 of Agave tequilana. NCBI lineage: Eukaryota > Viridiplantae > Streptophyta > Magnoliopsida > Asparagales > Asparagaceae > Agave > Agave tequilana. Next base: position 115,675 of record JAVJIF010015463.1, on the reverse strand, counting down.
ACTTGTTCTGGTGTCTTACGGCAGGCAAATTCTGGGAGAAGCGATGTGGGAGTGAGAGGACATTATTTACGATCGCTATCCTCACACATTTCATGATGATTAGGAAACTCCTTTCTTCCTCTTGAATTTAAATTTCGAGGACGAAATTTTTTTATTACGTGGGTAGATTGTAATACTTTTGTTATGCAATAGCAAAAAAATACAAAATAAAAAATAAAAAATAAAGAAACAAAAAAATATAATAATAAAAAAATATATTTGTGTGCTTAATTTGTTTATGCCAAGTTTTAAACTCATATTCTTTTTACCAAATTCTAATATCTAAACCATAATGCCACATTGGCGTGTGGTTAGGTAGGAGATCTAATTTATTTAAACAAACCTAAAGCCAAATTTAAATTTCAAATTCCAACTGAAAGATCTCATGAGATCTTTATAGATCTTTATCTTAACAACCTGATTTCTTCTGTTGAAACCTACGTGCTAAAATCCTAACTTAAAAGATCTTATCATATTATATTAACGTAACCTCTCTTATCCTACTTTCTTAAAAAAAAAAGACTGACAGACAGAAAGAAACCCAAATCCAACATTTCTTCATCCTCCCTTCACCTCTCCTTGGAATCGATCGTGACGGAGGAACGTGTCCGAGGCGTGGAGATTGATGAGCAGGCTAAGGGAATCAATCCAAGTAAGTAAATCAAATTTTTATAAATTAAAAATTTATTTAAAGTATCATGATTAGATTCATCTTCCCATGAATTTTCCATCAAAAATTCTTCTCTAAAGATCAAAAAAAATTAATTTGTTTGAACTAGAATTTAATTATATATAATTTTTAAGATTCTTCTTATGAAACTTAAATCTCCCCTAAGATCTAGATAAATTTGTATGAACTATAAATTAATGATATATCATGTTTAATTTTCTCTTTTCATGAATTTTAAATCTCATCCAAAGAAATATAAATAAAATAAATTTATGCGAATTAAAAATTTCAATTAAATTGAAATACCATGCTTAGATTTCTCTTTCCATGAATCTTTTCTTCATTAGAAACCTCACCTTCATTTAAATAAAATATATAAAAGTAATATATTATTACCCGAATTAAATTATAAAAAATTTATGAAAAAATTTAAATTCTGGAATATTAAAAAGAAAAGGTATTAGTTGGGATCAAAAAATTTGCATATTAAAAATTTTCCTTCCAAAAAGAATTTTTAGAACCTAATGCCAATGATCTAAATTAAATACTTAGGCTAATCTATCAATGCACCATTAATGTAGAATTTTAAAAAGAAAGAAATTTCAAAGTTCAAAAAAAAGAGAAACAAAGAGAGAGAGATAGAGAGACTGCTCTCGGCCAAACCGAGAGCAGTCGCTATAGCGGATGCAGACCCGCACCCGGGTGCAGAGCAGGCCTAGTGGCCTGGCCCGCCATCGGGCCAAACCAAGCCAAAAAAAAAAAAAGAAAAGAAAGAAAGCTTGGGATGCTCGGCCCCGGTGCAGACAGCACCCGGTCTTGGCTTATTGGGACAGGCCAGTTGTCGGGCGGCCATTGGCCCAGACCAGGCCAAAAAGAAAAAAGTAAAAAATAAATCATTCGGCCTGCTCTCGGCCAGGTCGAGAGCAGATCCCTGGGCCTGGTCATTGGGCCAGGCCAGAAAACAAAAAATATATATTTTAATTTTTAAGCCCAATTTCACAAAACCCAATTTCAGTCCAGCCCAAATGTTGTGGGTTCTATTCTATTTTAACCCGACCCAAATACAAAACAGGCCCGTTAACTTATTGAAAAACAATTTTATTTACTAGATAAAATTTGAAAAAATAAGTAAAAATAGGGATAATATCTAGATAATCCTTAGAATCTACTGAAATTTTTGAGATTAATTATATGTCATATTGGACTGAACCACTGCCTTCTAAGTTGACACCCGCTATTTCAACATTTAGACCTATTAAGGAATTTTCATGTTTTTAACCATATAAAACCCACAAAAATCAGTAAATATAATCCAAATAATCCAATAAACTCAATGCATCATCATACAACCTTGTTTTAAGATCTGGACCATCCATATTTAATTTAAAACACTGAATAATATCAAATAGGATATCTTATGTAAAATTCGATAAATTCGAATGTATTTAATGTAGATTCTTTAAATTGGTAATTGGACGCATGATAAGCCCAGGTGAGTGTTCTTTTACTCACTTTATATATATGTCATTTTGTTTATTTTGGGATGGCTATTTGTTGCTATTATTGAATGGTTAATTTAGTAAATTGATTGTTGAATTTTCTGGAGTTTAGAAATTTATTTAGAAATTTGTAAGATTATAAATATTGATGTGGTATATAAAAAAAAGATTATTAATTTTTCTAGAATCACTAAATTCCTTTTGATTAGAATTCGTTGAATTATTTAATAGCAGTGGAAATCATTAAAATTGTGAAATTGGCATTTATTGGGAAACATTTAAAAGAAATTAAAATATATGAAATTGCAGAAAAGGAATGTGATACTGGATTTTTATATTATATATTGACTTTATAGTGAAAATTGTCATATTGTATTGGATCATAACAGCATTGAAAAAAGAGATCATATTATCATTGTCACCGGGTAAGATATTATTTTATTGTCACATAGTCATTGTTATTGTTATTGTTCATACCCAATAACTTAGGTGACATAATTATTAGATAACTTACTCCCGGGGATGGGAAAATTGATAAAGGAGACGGTGTTGGTATTTTGGGTGGACTTAGGATATAGATTGCGCAACCGAAAGACGGTTCCACTGCAGGGTTTCAGGGGATGACTAATATCCCGTATTGCTCATATTGTTATTATTATTGACTACCTAGCGGTAGAACCTGGTTCAGTGCCAGGTGATTGGGCCGTGGTTCCGGGTATGCACGGAACTCACCTAAAACACAAATTACTCTATCCAATTATCAGTTTCAAACAACAAGACATTAAGAATAGACATACACAGACATTTTGACAACATGACTCTATCTGGACAGATTATAATTTATGAATGGTTATGTGGTGTATATTATTGTACTTAAATATGGTTCTAACATGTTAATTATTAGTATGATGGGCTATACCTAGCTATGTACGTGCTTGTTACTTTTGTATGTTTCTTTATATTCCTCATTTTTATCACTCACTTAGATCGCTATTGACGACCCTGAGTTTGTTCGCTCAGGTTCTGATCCAAAGAATCCATAGGACCAAGAGTACTTTGAGCATATCGCATATTTCCAGTAGGTAGTTAGCTTTCTTAATTGTGAGAAACTTTTACGGTTATATTTTCTATTATTTTTATTATGTTGTAATAAGTGGAACCCTTGGTGACATTAAGTATTTGTTTTCTTCTAGCTGGAATAATTGATAAACCTTGTTATTTGAATTAATGTACTGAGGCTTAACGTATTTGTTTTTAAAAATACGTCGTCGGCTCTTATCACGTACCATTTTTATGTGTATTATTGTAACCCTCGGGTCCCGATATACATATGTCAATATTTGTATCTGGTGATGATTTAATCATCCTGATAGTCGGATTGAGGCCATTTCAGCTCAAAATATCATTTTTCATTATTTTGAATTTTTCGAGATTTTTGGAAATTATTAGAGAAGAATCTCAATTCGGGGTCGATCGGTGCCATAGGCTGACTCTGGGATTAATTAACAATCGTAAATTTTAAAAATTTGACTTCAGTACAATGTTCAGGATGACATCTTCTATTTTTTAGAATTTTTGAGGATTTTCCTGAATTAAAAGAGTTTAATCCAATAAAATAATATTTAAATATTATTCAAAAATGAAAAAAATGAAATAAAAATAAAATAAATTAGAAATTAGAAAAACCACATGTGTTGCACGTTTCGAACCCAAGCCCATGCTATATAGAATTGAATGCTCTAACCAACCGGCCAACTTTGGGCCTTATTAATAGGAGATAAGCAATACTATTTGATCTTCCTTGGCTTACCCTTTTTATTCTCCCCAACGGCGCACACAAAAAACCAAACTCCTTTTTCATGTTCCATGTCCTCGAACCCGCAACCCCCTTCCCCACATTCAATGCACACACCACTTGAGCATTTTGATCTTTGACTAGAAACCACACGTTATTTATTTAAGCATTTTCTACTTCATCTTCTTCTCCCCAGCAAACACACGTCCTGCTCCCTCTTCTTCCTCCCCACGTTCTCTACTCCTCCTCCCAACTGCACCCACGTCCCCCACGACCTCCACCTGCGTCTTCCCCTCTCTCTCACGTTCCCTCTCTCCCTCTATCTCTCACTTACGTTTCTCTTCCCCCCTCTATATAAACCCCAAGCCTCCTCCTCCATGCATCACTCCATGGTTTCCCCTCCTTCCTCTCCCTTTGGCTTGCACCACTGTCATAGCACCAGCAGCTCCTCGGGCCGAGCTATGGCCGTCCACGCTCCGCTGGTAAGCGCGAGGAGACCAACATCCTTTCTGGCGAGCTCCATGGGCCATCATCATCCTCCGCAAGCTCCACTGTCGACGGCAGCCCCCTCGGCCGAGTCGAACCCCCGGAGCTCCATCTCCCCGCTGGCGTGCGCGAGATCCTGAGCACCGCATCTTCTCCATCGGGAGCCCCTCTCTCCAGTCTTCGTGATCTCCGACAGCAGCCGATCCTCTCCGGCGAGCCTCCGTCGTTGTCCGCGAGATCCGCCGTCGACGGTCGCGCATGACCCCATGGCGGCGCACACACCTTGCGTGGGCAATGGCACCTTCTCTCCCAAGACTCTAAGGTGCTGGAAGAAGATTCAGACTGAAGGGAAGCGTTCCGGGTAAGTTACTTTGCGTTGTCGTCGATTTTAGTTATTGTTGGCATTTCGTCGAACAAGTAACATACACTAGTTTAATCAACAATTTCACCATGAAAAAATTGTTTTAAAATTCTAACAAAAATATATAGGAAAATTGAAGACATGTCTCCTAATTATCAAAATTTTTAATTTATTTTAAAATTTATTTTAATCAAAAAAAGAGAAAAAAAGAAAAAGAAAAACTCTCGGCCAGGACCAGGCCAGAGCAGCCAGACCTGGCCTGGTCTGGCCAGCCCAGCCAGACCTGGCCCAGGCCAGGTCTGGTCAGGCCAGGCCAGCGGGTCTGGCCAACAGACTCGGGTCGGGTCTGTTTTACAGACCCGAACCCGACCCAATATTAATAAAAAAAAAGAAAAAGAAAAAGAAAAGGAAAAAGAAAAAGAAAAGGAATAAATAAAATAAAAATAAGTTGAAAAATAATTGTAGCATTTACTGTAGCAAACCAGACCCAAACCCATTACTGTAGCAACAGACCCGTTAAGCTTTTTATTTATTTTTATTGATTTTTTAGGTTTATTTTAATTCAGAAAATTTCAGAAAATTCACAGAAAATTTCAGAAAATTCACAGAAAATCACAAACTAAATTTTAAACTCTATAAAATTATTTTGATGTAATATCACTTAGAATAGCATGAAATTAAATATTTTTTAATTATTATTTAATGATATTTTATTTAAAAATGATCAATAAATTTCTAAATAGCACAAAAAAATATGAAACTCATAATTCAGTAATATGTAAATATTATACATCACTTTATTATTTTATGCATATATTTTATCATGAAAATATATTTTAAATAGTTGCTATAAATTCAGAAATTGAATTATTTGGAAAATTAACCAACCAAAATTATAATAAATAATAAAAATTACTTTCTTATTTAACTTATCACTGAATAAGAATATATCAAGTATCAATTAATTCACATAATATTTAGGCTGCAAATTTTACCCAGAGCTGAGATTTTTGGAATATTTTTGGAAATTATTAGAGAAGAATCTCAATTCGGGGTCGATCGGTTCCATAGGCTGACTCTGGGATTTTTAATTAACAATCGGGGGTGAATTTTAAAAATCTGACTTCACAACAATGTTCAGGATGACATCTTCTATTTTTTAGAATTTTGAGGATTTTCCTGAATTAATAGAGTTGAATCCAGTAAAATAATATTTAAATATTACTTAAAAGAAAAAATGAAATAAAAATAAAATAAAATAGAAATTCGAAAAATCACATGTGTTGCAAGTTTTGAACCCAAGCCCATGTTATATAGAATTGAATGCTCTAACCAACCGGCCAACTTTGGGCCTTATTAATAGGAGATAAGCAATACTATTTGAACTTCCTTGGCTTACCCTTTTTATTCTCCCCAACGGCGCACACAAAAAACCAAACTCCTTTTTGATGGTTCCAAGTCCTCGAACCCGCCGCAACCCCCTTCCCCACATTCAATGCACACACCACTTGGGCATTTTGATCTTTGGCTAGAGACCACACGTTATTTATTTAAGCTTTTTCTGCTTCATCTTCTTCTCCCCAGCAAACACACGTCCTGCTCTCTTTTCTTCATCCCCACGTTCTCCACTCCTCCTCCCAACTGCACCCACGTCCCCCACGGCCTCCACCTGCATCTTCCCCTCTCTTTTACGTTCCCTCTCTCCCTCTGTCTCTCACTTATGTTTCTCTCCCCCTCTATATAAACCCCAAGCCTCATCCCCCATGCATCACTCCATGGTTTTCCCTCCTTCCTCTCCCTTTGGCTTGCACCACTGTCAGAGCACCAGCAGCTCCTCAGACCGAGCTATGGCCGTCCACGCTCCGCCGGCAAGTGTGAGGAGACCAACATCCTTTCTGGCGATCTCCATGGGCCATCATCATCCTCCGCGAGCTCCACTGTCGACGGCAGCCCCCTCGGCCGAGTCGAACCCCCGGAGCTCCATCTCCCTGCTGGCGTGCGCGAGATCCTGAGCACCGCAACTTCTCCGTCGGGAGCCCCTCTCTCCAGCCTCCGTGATCTCCGACAGCAGCCGATCCTCTCCGGCGAGCCTCCGTCATCGTCCCCGAGATCCGCCGTCGACGGCCGCGCATGACCCCATGGCGGCGCACACACCATGCGTGGGCATGGGCACCTTCTCTCCCAAGACTCTAAGGTGCTGGAAGAAGATTCAGACTGAAGGGAAGCGTTCCGGGGAAGTTACTTTGCGTTGTCGTCGATTTTAGTTATTGTTGGCATTTCGTCGAACACGTAACATACACTAGTTTAATCAACAATTTCACCATGAAAAACTTGTTTTAAAATTTTAAAAAAATATATAGGAAAATTGAAGACATGTCTCCTAATTATCAAAATTTTTAATTTATTTTTAAAATTTATTTTAGTCAAAAAAAAAGAAAAAAGAACAAGAAAAACTTTCGGCCTCTGGCCGAGAGGAGGAGCAGCAGATGCTGCTACTCTCGGCCAGGACCTGGTGAGAGTAGCCAGGCCAGGCCAAGACCTGGCCTGGTCTGGCCAGCCCAGGCCAGGCCAGCGGGTCTGGCCAACAGACCCAGGTTCGGGCTGTTTTACAGACCCGAACCCGACCCAATATTAATAAAAAAATAAAAGTAAAAGAAAAAGAAAAAAGGAATAAATAAAATAAAAATAAGTAGAAAAATAATTGTAGCATTTACTGTAGCAAACTGACTCAAACCCATTACTGCAGCAACAGACCCGTTAAGCTTTTTATTTATTTTTATTGATTTTTAGGTTTATTTTAATTCAGAAAATTCTAGAAAATTCACAGAAAATTCCAGAAAATTCACAAAAAATCACAAACTAAATTTAAAACTCTATAAAATTATTTTGATGTAATATCACTTAGAATAGCATGAAATTAAATATTTTTGTAATTATAATTTAATGATATTTTATTTAAAAATGACCAATAAATTTCTAAATAGCACAAAAAAATATGAAACTCATAATTCAGTAATATGTAAATATTATACATCAATTTATTATTTTATGCATATATTTTATCATGAAAATATATTTTTAAATAGTTGCTATAAATTCAGAAATTGAATTATTTGGAAAATTAACCAACCAAAATTATAATAAATAATAAAAATTACTTTCTTATTTAACTTATCACTGCATAAGAATATATCAAGTCTCTAATTAATTCACACAATATTTAGGCCGCGAATTTTACCCAGAGCCGGTTGCAGTTACGGGAATTCAGACTCCAACGATATTAGGCAAGTGTACACGATTCTCTTCTCGTTGACTTTCGTCTTGATCTTAATTCTTTCTTTTAAATATAAATCAAGGTTATCATATCGCATGATCGTTAATACTATCCTGTGATCATATTTACATATCAGCTTTTCTCTTCCGATATTCTTGATATTATTACCCGTACCGTCTCGTGATCATGTTACATTGCCTTACATATCGTATTCTCATCTCGTTCCTGTACAAACTGCATTCAACTTAAAGTTGCATGATTACTTGTATGTGGTAGACTTATTTATTGACGTGAAGTTTATACTGATCATGACAAATACTGTGATTTGGATCTTGAGGATAACTGGATAATAATGAAGCAAGATTGAAAGTTCAAGACTATATATCGACTGATATCGTGATACTGATATTACAAGAAATTAATCGAGGAAATCAACTTTTATAGTTTGAGAAATTATTCGAGGATACTTGTTAGATTATGGATATATGATCGAGACCGACTTATTATAACCTTTAGATTACATGTCACTGACATTACTTGCACCACTTTGCATGCATCTGGTATCACTTACACGACTATATATTTATCACATGATATTGTCACTGTCTACATCGTCCCATGATTTTGATACATATTGTGTTCACCATCTAATGTTGATATTCTTGGTACCGATTCATGATCCTGTAATACTGAGTAACACACTATTTTGCATTTGCATTTATTAATAAAATTAATCAAGCCGGGGTTATTGGGGGAGACTGTAGCAGGGGAAATCCAGAGAGGTGTGCTTGGAAGGGCGACCCTTATGGGTTTGGATGCCACACGTGATCTTGTTATTTTTGCGCGCTCCTGTTATTACATGTTACATGATACTTGAGTACAGTGAACTGTTTCTCCCTGCTATCAGGATCCACTAACGCATCACTTGTTTGATATGCAGTTGTCCTATGGGATGGGACACAGGATGGTTGCATTAGTTAGGGTAATAAAATATGCTAGACATATGCACTTGCATCATATCCTTCATTGTCTTCAGTGATCTAGTACCTGACATGTATTTTCAAGATACTGACACTTGAGACTCAGGTGACATGCATTATCTTGACTACATGACATTTTTGGACATACCATGTTATTTTATCTTGTGATCTCGAGTACTTGTGATCTTGTGATTATGTTACACGAGAGTTACTTGTCCAGGACATTTCATGTTCATTATATACATGTCACACTATGCATACACGGTCTCCTTGTACATGATCTATCTTCCTGATTAATCCTGTTATTGTTATTACTTTCAATTCTCAATACTGCGTATGTCCTACTTATTGTTACTACATTTTCATATTTCTCTTTTATTGTTCTTTTCCTTCATGTACTCTTGCTAGTCCGCTTCTGACGGACCTTTATATTATTTTTTAGTATTTAGATCAGGAAGCTGGTATAGAGAGTTGTTCGTAGATCATATTCTGGTTTCGCTGTTCTCCGGTGAGTTCAGTTTTCTTCTTGACTTGTTTTATTCAGATATAGTGGATGATATTGTTTATGATTCAATTTTTTATATATGTGATTTTATCCCTGTGCTTGGTTGTATATGCATATATGTGTGCTATCCTGCTTGTTATTGACAGCCTAAGGTACTCATGGAAGAGATTTCACTCTTCGTGAGTATCTGCTGGCCAACGTCACGTACTCGTATTCCGTATTTTGGGAAGCGGAGCGTGACATGGTTTTGTTGGTATCAGAGCCAGGTTAGTTATATGTCATATATGCAATCAGGCCACATATATGATAATCATCCATGAAATTATCTGAGTAAACAGTCATTGACTCCCTTCTTTGACTCCATACTTGTACAATCGATCCCCGGAAACCCTTGAACCGTCACCCTGATGTGATTCTTTCATCCATGTAGTCTTTATACCTACTCTGCCCGGCTTGATCATGTCTGGTTAGACTATTCTTGGTTTAGATTGAGAATAGATATATTGAGGATTTAACTTGATTATTTGGATGAAGAAGAATAATTGAGAGGATCTTTGTCGAATTATCTGGCAGTTAATTCTATGAGGAATTTTGGATCTGAAACTTTTGAGATACATGTCTGCAGAGGAATCATAGTGAGAGGGTAAACTTAAAATAATAATCATGCCCGGATTAAATAATGATCAGATCACATCCATACATATTGGATTTAGGATTTGGATCTTGGAGTGATAATCAGCTCAATAAACGGAATCATATCCTTAGTCAAAATATGACTATACCTTGGATCAGATTGCTTGGATTTAGTTTTGAAGGTTAGGATCTTGAAGTTTTCAGACCTAAGTAATTTTTTTAAGAATATCTATCATAGTTTAAGGTTGTTGAGTTAATCCTATGACTCTTAAGAACATTATAATTGGAATATCTTGATAATTTTAGAATCCTATGATCTTTTAATTGAGGAATCATAAATGAAAGGAGGAGATAGATATATCTAGATCTTTATGGAGATCAATGAATTTTAAACTCAACTTTATAATTATCACTTGTTATTGCCACTGGTTACGTTATATTCATTATCTGTCACTGATGATTTTTCAATAGTGACGGTGGGATCAGAGATTTGTGTTACTATGATACTGATGACCTTAAGGATTTGACATATAAATAGTGGGAGTAATTTTATCAGATGAACTGACTATAGTAGATTGAAGGATGAAAGTGATATAAAGGATGACCGATTATGAACTCTGGAAAGTCAATTTGATCCCCGGACTTATGGTAATTAATATGTTGGATCATGACCCATGGTTGACTTGGTATTAAGTTATATCATATTGACACGACTACGGATCTGGGACAATCCTAACTCATGCAGAGGTCACTTCGATTCATATGTCGATGCCTGGCTGAATTTCGAGGACGAAATTCTTTTTATAAGGTGGGTAGGATTGTAACCCTTGGGTCCCGATATACATATGTCAATATTTGTATCTGGTGATGATTTAATCATCCTGATAGTCGAATTGAGGCCATTTCAGCTCAAAATATCATTTTCCATTATTTTGAATTTTTCGAGATTTTGGAATATTTTTGAAAATTATTAGAGAAGAATCTCAATTCGGGGTCGATCGGTGCCATAGGCTGACTCTGGGATTTTTAATTAACAATCGGGGGTGAATTTTGGAAATCTGACTTCACAACAATGTTCAGGATGACATCTTCTATTTTTTAGAATTTTTGAGGATTTTTCTGAATTAATAGAGTTTAATCCAATAAAATAATATTTAAATATTATTCAAAAAGGAAAAAAATGAAATAAAAATAAAATAAATTAGAAAAAACGCATGTGTTGCAAGTTTCGAACCCAAGCCCATGCTATATAGAATTGAATGCTCTAACCAACCAGCCAACTTAGGGCCTTATTACCAGGAGATAAGCAATACTATTTGAACTTCCTTGGCTTACCCTTTTTATTCTCCCCAATGGCATACACAAAAAACCGAACTCCTTTTTGATGTTCCAGTCATCGAACCCGCAACCCCCTTTCCCACATTCAATGCACACACCACTTGGGCATTTTGATCTTCAGCTAGAAACCACACGTTATTTATTTAAGCATTTTCTGCTTCATCTTCTTCTCCCCAGCAAACACACGTCCTGCTCCCTCTTCTTCCTCCCACGTTCTCCACTCCTCCTCCCAACTGCACCCACGTCCCCCACGACCTCCACCTGCGTCTTCCCCTCTCTCTCACGTTCCCTCTCTCCCTCTATCTCTCACTTACGTTTCTCTTCCCCCGTCTATATAAACCCCAAGCCTCCTCCTCCATGCATCACTCCATGGTTTCCCCTCCTTCCTCTCCCTTTGGCTTGCACCACTGTCAGAGCACCAACAGCTCCTCAGGCCGAGCTATGGTCGTCCACGCTCCGTCGGCAAGCGCGAGGAGACCAACATCCTTTCTGGCGAGCTCCATGGGCCATCATCATCCTCCGCGAGCTCCACTGTCGACGGCAGCCCCCTCGGCCGAGTCGAACCCCCGGAGCTCCATCTCCCCGCCGGCGAGCGCGAGATCCTGAGCACCGCATCTTCTCCGTCGGGAGCCCTTCTCTCCAACCTCCGTGATCTCCGACAGCAGTCGATCCTCTCCGGCGAGCCTCCGTCGTCGTCCGCGAGATCCGCCGTCGACGACCGCGCATGACCCCATGGCGGCGCGCACACCTTGTGTGGGCATGGACACCTTCTCTCCCAAGACTCTATGGTGCTAGCAGAAGATTCAGACTGAAGGGAAGCGTTCCGGGTAAGTTACTTTGCGTTGTCGTCGATTTTAGATATTGTTGGCATTTCGTCGAACACCTAACATACACTAGTTTAATCAACAATTTCACCATGAAAAACTTGTTTTAAAATTCTAACAAAAATATATAGGAAAATTGAAGACATGTCTCCTAATTATCAAAATTTTTAATTTATTTTTAAATTTTATTTTAATCAAAAAAAAGAAGAAAAAGAAAAAGAAAAACTCTCGGCCTCTGGCCGAGAGGAGGAGCAGCAGCTGCTGCTGCTCTCGGCCAGGACCTGGCCGAGAGCAGCCAGGCCAGGGTCTGGCCAAGCCAGGCCAGGCCTAGACCTGGCCTGGTCTGGCCAGCCCAGGCCAGGTCTGGTCAGGCCAGGCCAGCGGGTCTGGCCAACAGACCCGGGTTCGGGCTGTTTTACAGACCCGAACCCGACCCAATATTAATAAAAAAAATAAAAGTAAAAGAAAAAGAAAAAAAGGAATAAATAAAATAAAAATAAGTAGAAAAATAATTGTAGCATTTACTGTAGCAAACCAGACCCAAACCCATTACTGTAGCAACAGACCCGTTAAGCTTTTTATTTATTTTTATTGATTTTTAGGTTTATTTTAATTCAGAAAATTCCAGAAAATCACAGAAAATTCCAAAAAATTCACAGAAAATCACAAACTAGATTTTAAACTCTATAAAATTATTTTTATGTAATATCACTAAGAATAGCATGAAATTAAATATTTTTGTAATTATTATTTAATGATATTTTATTTAAAAATAAACAATAAATTTCTAAATAACACAAAAAATATGAAACTCATAATTCAGTAATATGTAAATATTATACATCAATTTATTATTTTATGCATATATTTCATCATGAAAATATATTTTTAAATAGTTGCTATAAATTCAGAAATTGAATTATTTGGAAAATTAACCAACCAAAATTATAATAAATAATAAAAATTACTTTCTTATTTAACTTATCACTGAATAAGAATATCAAGTCTCTAATTAATTCACACAATATTTAGGCCGCGAATTTTACCCAGAGCCGGTTGCAGTTACGGGAATTCAGACTCCAACGACATTAGGCAAATGTACACGATTCTCTTCTTGTTGACTTTCGTCTTGATCTTAATTCTTCCTCTTAAATATAAATCATGGTTATCATATCGCATGATCATTAATACTATCCTGTGATCATATTTACATATCAGCTTTTCTCTTCTGATTATATGACAATTATTCTTGTATTCTTGATATTATTACATGTACCGTCTCGTGATCATGTTACATTGTCTTACATATAGTATTCTCATCTGTTCCTGTACAATCTGCATTCAACTTAAAGTTGCATGATTGCTTGTATGTGGTAGACTAATTTATTGACGTGAAGTTTTATACTGATCATGACAAATACTGTGATTTGGATCTTGAGGATAACTGGATAATAATGAAGTAAGATTGATAGTTAAAGACTATATCGACTGATATCGTGATACTGATATTACAAGAAATTAATCGAGGAAATCAACTTTTATAGTTTGAGAAATTATTCGAGAATACTTGTTAGATTATGGATATATGATCGAGACCGACTTATTATGACCTTTAGATTACATGTCACTGACATTACTTGCACCACTTTGCATGCATCTGGTATCACTTGCACGACTATATATTTGTCACATGATATTGACACTGTCTACATCGTCCCATGATTTTGATACATATTGCCTTCACCATCTAATGTTGATATTCTTGGTACCGATTCATGATCCTGTAATACTGAGTAACACACTATTTTGCATTTGCATTTATTAATAAAATTAATCAAGCCAGGGTTATTAGGGGAAACTGTAGCAGGGGAAATCCAGGGAGGTGTGCTTGGAAGGGCGACCCTTATGGGTTTGGATGCTACACGTGATCTTGTTATTTATGCGCGCTCCTGTTATTACATGTTACATGATACCTGAGGACAGTGAACTGTTTCTCCCTACTATCAGGATCCACTAACGCATCACTTGTTTGATATGCAGTTGTCCTGTGGGATGGGGCACAGGATGGTTGCATTAGTTAGGGTAGTAAAATATGCTAGACATATGCACTTGCATCATATCCTTCATTGTCTTCAGTGATCTAGTACCTGACATGTATTTTCAAGATACTGACACTTGAGACTCAGGTGACATGCATTATCTTGACTACATGACATTCTTGGACATACCATGTTATTTTATCTTGTGATCTCGAGTACTTGTGATCTTGTGATTATGTTACACGACAGTTACTTGTCCAGGACATTTCATGTTCATTATATACATGTCACACTATGCATACACGGTCTCCTTGTACATGATCTATCTTCCTGATTAATCCTGTTATTGTTATTACTTTCAATTCTCGATACTGCATATGTCCTACTTATTGTTACTACATTTTTATATTTCTCTTTTATTGTTCTTTTCCTTCGTGTACTCTTACTAGTCCGCTTCTGACGAACCTTTATAATATTTTTCAGTATTTAGATCAGGAAGCTGGTATAGAGAGTTGTTCGTAGATCATATTCTGATTTCACTGTTCTCCGGTGAGTTCAGTTTTCTTCTTGACTTGTTTTATTCAGATATAGTCGATGATATTGTTTATGATTCAGTTTTTCATATATGTGATTTTATCCCTGTGCTTGGTTGTATATGCATATATGTGTGCTATCCTGCTTGTTATTGACAGCCTAAGGTACTCATGGAAGAGATTTCACTCCTCGTGAGTATTTGCTGGCCATCGTCACGTACTCGTATTCCGTATTTTGGGAAGCGGGGCGTGACATGATTTTGTTGGTATCAGAGCCAGGTTAGTTATATGTCATATATGCAATCAGGCCACATATATGATAATCATCCACGAAATTATCTAAGTAAACAGTCATTTACTCCCTTCTTTGACACCATTCTTGTACAATCGATCCCCGGAAACCCTTGAACCGTCACCCTGATGTGACTCTTCCATCCATGTAGTCTTCATACCTACTCTACCCTGCTTGATCATGTCTGGTTAGACTATTCTAGGTTTAGATTGAGAATAGATATATTGAGGATTTAACTTGATTATTTGGATGAAGAAGAATAATTGAGTGGATCTTTGTCGAATTATCTGGCAGTTAATTCTATGAGGAATTTTGGATCTGAAACTTTTGAGATACATGTCTACAGAGGAATCATAGTGAGAGGGTAGACTTAAAATAATAATCATGCCCGGATTAAACAATGATCAGATCACATCCATACATATTGGATTTAGGATTTGGATCTTGGGGTGATAATCAGCTCAATAAACGGAATCATATCCTTAGTCAAAATATGACTATACCTTGGATCAGATTGCTTGGATTTAGTTTTGAAAGTTAGGATCTTGAAGTTTTCAGACCTAAGTAATATTTTAAGAATATCTATCATAGTTTAAGGTTGTTGAGTTAATCCTATGACTCTTAAGAACATTATAATTGGAATACCTTGATAATTTGAGAATCCTGTGATCTTTTAATTGAGGAATTATAGATGAAAGGAGGAGATAGATATATTTGGATCTTTATGGAGATCAATGAATTTTAAACTCAACTTTATAATTATCACTTGTTATTGCCACCGGTTACGTTATATTCATTATCTGTCACTGATGATTTTTCAATAGTGACGGTGGAATCTGAGATTTGTGTTACTATGATACTGATGACCTTAAGGATTTGACCTATAAATAGTGGGAGTAATTTTATCAGATGAACATGACTATAGTAGATTGAAGGATGAAAGTGAAATAAAGGATGACCGATTATGAACTCTGGAAAGTCAATTTGATCCCCAGACTTATGGTGATGAATATGTTGGATCATGACCCATGGTTGACTTGGTATTGAGTTATATCATATTGACACGACTACGGATCTGGGACAATCCTAACTCATGCAGAGGTAGCTTCGATTCATATGTCGATGCCTAGCTAAATTTCGAGGACGAAATTCTTTTTATAAGGTGGGTAGGATTGTAACCCTCGGGTCCCGATATACATATGTCAATATTTGTATCTAGTGATGATTTAATCATCCTGATAGTTGGATTGAGGCCATTTCAGCTCAAAATATCATTTTCCATTATTTTAAATTTTTCGAGATTTTTGGAATATTTTTGGAAATTATTAGAGAAGAATCTCAATTCGGGGTCGATCGGTGTCATAGGCTGACTCTGGGATTTTTAATTAACAATCGGGGATGAATTTTGAAAATCTGACTTTACAACAATGTTCATGATGACATCTTCTATTTTTTAGAATTTTTGAGGATTTTCCTGAATTAATAGAGTTTAATCCAATAAAATAATATTTAAATATTATTCAAAAAAGAAAAAAATGAAATGAAAATAAAATAAAATAGAAATTAGAAAAACTGAATGTGTTGCAGGTTTCAAACCCAAGCCCATGTTATATAGAATTGAATGCTCTAACCAACCGGCCAACTTTGGGCCTTATTACCAGGAGATAAGCAATTCTATTTGAACGTCCTTGGCTTACTCTTTTTATTCTCCCCAACGACACATACAAAAAACCAAACTCCTTTTTGATGTTCCAGTCCTTGAACCCGCAACCCCCTTCCCAACATTCAATGCACACACCACTTGGGCATTTTGATTTTTGGCTAGAAACCACACGTTATTTATTTCAGCATTTTCTGCTTCATCTTCTTCTCCCCAGCAAACACACGTCCTGCTCCCTCTTCTTCCTCCCCACGTTCTCCACTCCTCCTCCCAACTGTACCCACGTCCCCCACGACCTCCACCTGCGTCTTCCCCTCTCTCTCACGTTCCCTCTCTCCCTCTATCTCTCACTTACGTTTCTCTTCCCCCCTATATAAACCCAAGCCTCCTCCTCTATGCATTACTCCATGGTTTCCCCTCCTTCCTCTCCCTTTGGCTTGCACCACTGTCAGAGCACCAGCAGCTTCTCAGGCCGAGCTATGGCCGTCCACGCTCCGCCGGCAAGCGCGAGGAGACTAACATCCTTTCTGGCGAGCTCCATGGGCCATCATCATCCTCCGCGAGCTCCACTGTCGACGGCAGCCCCCTCGGCCGAGTCGAACCCTCGGAGCTCCATCTCCCCGCCGGCGAGCGCGAGATCCTGAGCACCGCATCTTCTCCGTCGGGAGCCCCTCTCTCCAGCCTCCGTGATCTCCGACAGCAACCGATCCTCTCTGGAAGGAGAATTGGAATCAGGGATATCAAAAGATTTAAGAGCGATTTACAAAGAAAGGATAGTCGATTCTAAGTGGAATCGATATCATAGTGTGAATATAACTTGTTTCAAGTTATCGGTAAGAACTAGGTCCTTGTGAAATGTAAAAGTCAAAAGTCAAGCCGAAAACCTAGGCTCTGATACCAAAAATACCTTGTCATGCCCCGGTTCTTAAAATACGCTCTAGCAGAGATGCAACGAGAGTCGGCGGACGCTTATACGGAAGGAGAATACCCCATGTATACGCGCTAAGCCTTATGTAAGATGAACAAGCTATATAAATCTACTATAATGAATTGAGATCACTACAACAATACACATAAAGGGCCACACAAGATAGTATATTAATAAAGAAATAGAATAATGACTGAGTCAGATATATATAGAAGCAAAGGAAACTACTAGAATAAAAGTGTGGCAAGATTACGGATGATCAAGCAGAGAGAAAGCCTGAACTCCTCATAATATGTACGTCCTCAACACCTAGTCAATAGAATAAAACATCGTATATACCTGGATGTGCAAATTCAAGGTCATCAGAAAGCGACCTAATGAGTGATAAAATAAAGGAAAGGTGATGAGTGAGAAAATTGATAGAGGAGACGATGTCTGTATTTTGGGTGAACTTAGGATACAGGTTGTATAGCCGAGATGCAGTTTCACTACATGATTCTGGGGGATGACTGGCATCCCACATTGTTTATATTATTATTGGTATTGATTACATAGCGGTAGGACCTGGTTCAGCGCCAGGTGATTGAGTCGTGGTTCCGAGTATGTATGAAACCCACTAAAACATGAACAATGTCCCAACCAATCAGTTTCAATAACATAGGACCTCAATTGACATGTGTGGTAGGCGTAGTGTGGGATGCGTCTACTGCATGTGACAATTGGTGTTCACTAATATAATTATTAATAGAATTAAACATTATATATGATATTGTAGACTGATTTTGTGTTCTCTTGATTGTATACGCATGCTATAGTAGACGCCTGACATATAACTGTGATAGACTGATCCCTTTACTCTTCAAGTCATATAATGCATACTGATTGACGTTATATAATATTATACTATCTTCTAGTTTCAGTCTCATTCATAATATTTCTCATTTAGTACATTTTATGATGGTAGCATAGTATACTCACACGTAATATGCAAGTGCACCTTCCTTCATTTTACACACTCATTGGGAGTTTTCTAACTCTCCTAGATTTGCGCATCCAGGTCTAGAGATGCTTTTATGCTGATTAGATGTTTGGGGAGGAACACCAGCATTATGATAAGTGTCGGAGGATCACCCTCATTATGATAAGTGCCAGAGTTCTCCTTTGCTCGATCACTCAGTCTTGGTATCTAGTCGTGCTTTCTTTTCATCCTGTTGATTTAATTGATTCTCTATAGCCTGGACTTTATATTACTCTACTTAATTTATTCAAAGAATGATGTTATCATTGTGTAGGAATTTATATGTTTTATTACAATGATATTAATGAATATAGTTGATTTATATAACTTGATCATGTTACTGTAGGCTTAGTGTGTATACATGGGGTGTTTTCCTCATGTATATACGTCACTGACACTCGTCGCATCTCTGCTCCAGCGTATCTTTGGAAGTGGGGCATGACAGGGTCAGTATTGGTATTGGAGCCAGGTTTGACACAAAAAAGACCTAGTTCTTACTCGTAACCTGAGATAAGTTATAACTACACTGCAATATACATATAATATTCACACAATGATATTGAGTCCACTCGAAAATCGATCACCCTTTGAAAATTCTTCTCTATCCCTGATTTCAATTATCTTTCAGAGTGATTCCGATTTTCTTCTTGAGACCATCTTTCATCTTGATTTTATTTCTCGATTTTGACTTTTTGAGATTGACCACTCCATTTCAAAGCCGGTAGCAGAATTTAGAGTAGCGCAGTGGAATCGTGGTACCATAGAGAAGTGATGTGGGACCAAGAAGACGCCATTCGCGATCGATCTTTTCTCTTTTGAGTCCCATCCTGTCATGCCTATTCTTGATTCTTTTTAAACTTTGATATTTTATCATTCCCCGCCTTATTGAAATTTCGAGGGCGAAATTTTTGTAAGGTGGGTAGAATGTAATATCTCTATTTCATAATACCATTTCTAATGATAAATAATAGTATTTTAATATGTATATATATAACTTTTGTAATAATCATTATTAATAATGTGAGTTATTATTGTTGTTGTTGTTATATTGGTATGTGTATTAATATGAGCCCAAGGCCCACAACTCATCCTCTTTCTCATTCTTATTTTCCTTTCTATTTTTTATTTCTCCTTATATCAAGCCCAAGCCCAAAGATAGCCCATTCACTAACTCCCCTATATATACTTTATCTTCTACCTCACCATTATCTCACCACCGAAACCCCCAACCTAACCCTAGTAGCCATTGCCTCCTTCCCGTCGCCCTACATCCACTGTCACGATCTTTGATCACCGGCCGCGACACCGTCCTCTCCACATCTCCTTCTTCCTCAATTTTACCACCCTCACCATCAACCCAGCAACCATCCCCACACTACTATATGCACGACTGCTTGCACCACTCCTTTTTTCCACCACCAGCACCCATGCCATCCCGCATCTCCTCTATAGCTAGCCTATCTCAGCTGCCTCCCACTATCTCTACCATGCCGACACTACCCAACCGCTCTACACCGTCAACTTCTTCACCCGAATACCATCCAACCATCTCCATGCCATCACCATCATCTTTATCTTCTTCTCTTCCTTCCTCTCACCAGCACCACTGCCACTCTCTCTCCTGTGGTTGTCGCCGCCCTCGGCACCCCTCGCAACCACCAGCACCACCCCCTCGGTCATTTCTCCATCTCTCACCTAGTTCCCTTCTCCTCTCTCTGCATCCCACACTCTCTTTATATCTCTCTCTCTTATTCTCTCTCTCTCTCACACACACATACCCTCTCATTCCTCTCCCTACCCACGCCGGTAGTGTCGCTGCCGATCGGCCAGGACCGCCAGCCGACACAACCAGGCGGCGCTGCCATGCCTCCCCCGCCAATTCCTTCTTCATCTTCATCTTTCTGTTCTTTTATTTCATGTTAGATCCCAACCAATGAAACCCAAACCTGACCCGCTAATATAACTAACCCAACCCAAACACTTAATGAGCTGGGTTATTGAAATTGAACACAAGTAGCAGAGCCAATCCATAATTTCTTCAGATCCTGACCCGTTAAGCATTGTTTTCGTGTTCGGGCCATTTCTTAGTCATCCGGTCTCTAATTCGAGCGATTCTGGAGGGGTTGGGATCGTGAAGACGAGAGCTACGTAGTTGCGCCTATTCCAGGCACTGAGGTTCACATAATCTCCAATAAAATTTCAGAAACCCAATGTGAGTGTTTTGGCCTTTTCTCTTTTAATAAATATTATTTTTAAAATTATGATTCATGTTTAATTATGGTTTACACCCATTATTTATTGTTCATGTCCACATGTATTAAACATAAAATAAATTACTCTGTGAGTGTTTCTTTTGTGCATCTTTATTTAATGTTAACTAGCTGAATTATTTATTTAAGTCTTGATATGTAATCATATTTACAAATTGTATAATTTCATGTCTCACTATTGTATCACTGTAGATATTTTGCTCGGAATTATTTATCTTGTGCTTACGCCTCACTATTATAAATATTTAAATATATAATTGCTGATTCTTGTAAAGTTAATTATCTAAATTGTTAATTGATTGGTTTTTTAGAAAAATACTTATAAATAATAATTAATCATAAATTCAAAAAAAGGCAAATTTAAATTCTGAATATTATTATGAATGTTTTAACTTTTAAATAAATTTTAATTCAATGAATAAATGAATTTATTTCTGGCAAATTATTTGTGTAAAATTAGTTATTTAAACCACTTAATTAATCTCCTTGCAATATAAAAAACAATTATAAACTTCCATAAATTAGCTCAGTCTAAATTTTTATCACGCCCTGCTTCCCAAAATACGCTGGAGCGGAGATGCGACGAGAGTCAGCGACATATATACGTAAGGAAAATACCCCACATATACACGCTAAGCCTAAAGTGACCTAAACAAGTTATATAAATCAACTATAAAAGCAATAAAGTAACTACTACAACATATAGTTCCTACATAATGATAGTATTATTTTACATATAAATCAATAGAATAACTATGAAGTCCAAGCAATAGAGAATCAAAGGAAGTCAACAGAATGAAAAGAGAGACATGAACTGTAATATAAAACCTAGTGATTAAGCGAAGAGACTCCGTACTCCTCAGTTACATATGATCTCCTCAGATACCTGCTCAGTAAAAGAAATACACATATACCTGGATGTGCAAATTTAGGGAGTCAAAACTCCCAATGAGCGTGTAAAAAACGAGAAGTTGCACGTGCATATATCGCGTGACCATACTATGATACTATCATAAAGGTGTATTGAAAAAGGAAATAGTATGAATAATATGGTAATAAAGAGATAGTACGATACATCATCAATCAACAAATAAGTATTACAGTGACATACAATACGTAACTTTAAGAATAACGAGATTAATCTGTTATAATATCATATGTCAGGTCATGAGTACAGTCAGGTGTCTATCATAATATACATGTGTATGACAAGCTAATAATTTGTCCATAATTTTGCATCATCATATCACATTTTCCTACCGATTTATGAATAAAACATCGCTTCTGAACTGTGTTTTGGTCTATTTTGCAGATAATCAAGAGGTCAAGGGTAAAGCCGAAATAAGAGCCTAATTAAACCCAATTTCTGGTAGTTAAATCTCATTACTTGGAGGCCAAGGTAGAGAGCTTCTAGAAGATACATTGAATCCAAAATTGGGTGCAAATTTGATGAAAATACAGATCAATATACCCAAATCCGAGACCATATAGAAGCTTTTCGAGACCAGACAAAGAAGTGACCAAAACCGGGGACCTAAGTCCCTTGTATTGTCACAAAAATGCTGAGGAAAGCGGCATTTTGGTGGGCCCAGCGTTGATCTTCGACGCGTGGCCTCATCTCGCCTTCCAGATCCTTCTTTTGCCTATAAATATACATGTTTTGGACCAGAGACGGGGCTGAGCAGCAAGAATTAGGGTTCCTTTTTTTTAGTGTAGGCTAGTGTAGTTTTTTTTTTCTTTTATTTTATATTTTTCTTTCTTTATTAGATCTTGTAGTAGAGCTGAGTTGATTCTGGAGGGGGGGGAGAGAGAGAGAGAGATTAATGTAATAGATAGTGATAATCTATGTGAAGGTGTCTCCTTTCTTCTCTATTATAATCTTCTTCATCTTCTACATAATGGTTAGCTAGTTTTTCTTCTCATGGGAATCTAACTACTAACCACTAACTAGCTAACCACTTACTTGATAATCCACATGAATCTAATAGTATTTACAAGGTCTTTCTCTTGCAAGAGCCATTTCTGGCTATAATGATGGATTCTAACATTCTAACATCTAACCCACTAACAAGCTAACTTGCAATGTCTCCTTTATTCCATGCTCATCTCTACTTGGTTTTGATGATCTAATAGTAGCTTGCACCTTGTTGTGTGGAATGGATGTGTTTGAATGTGAGAGAACAATCTTATGAGCCATACTTTGTATCGTCTCTTGAAGCCAAGGACTAGTGATGGCCAAGGATCCATATGAGACAACTATCACTAAGAGGTTAGCGTAGTTAGTGGAGGAATTAATAGTTAGTAGCCATGAGTTTTCTTTCATCGTTTTCCTTCTTTTCTTTACTTTGTTTTAAAAATCATTTTCAAAATCTTTTTATCAGTTTTCTATTGTTGTTTCCATCACTCTCTTAGTTCACCTATTTTTTCATCTTCTTCTTTTCTTTTATTTTGTTTTTAAAATCATTTTCTCAATCATTCTACCATACTTTTCACTTGTTTTACTTCATTTCTTCGTTCTTATTTTTCTTCCATCTATTTCTAAACACTCTTCTTTATTGTTTTCACTTTGACGTTTTCATCGCCTTCTCTACTTATCACTTCTGAATTTTTTTTTTCATCTCATTCTTTAACAAAGAAGAACTTGTTAACATACAACATGAATAAAGACTGTTAATACTTCTATCACCTCCCATCCCTATGGATTCGACCTGTTGAACTAATGCTATAAAGGAAGTATCAAAGGAACATTAGCACACACGCTTTCACATTGATTTTATAAAAAACACATTTTCAAGTGCTTATTTTACCCCAATCAATTTTTTGCGCCGTTGCTGGGGATGAGAATGGTTTAAACTCACGTTTTTGTTAACATTTTCTTCTTTGTTTTGATGTGCAGAAAATTTGTATAGGAACTGAATATTACAGAACACCCATTAGCACTGTAGCTCCCTACTCTTAAAAGCAGGGACTCTGCTTCCAAAAAAAAGTCATGCAAACGCCACTTTAACCGTGGTTCCGCCTTAATTTTATTGCAAATATGTCTCTTATTTTGCTGGGATGTGTATATTGTAATAGCTAGTGGACTTGTACTGCTATTTTTCTGCTTTGATTGCCTACACTATATAATAAACTAAGATTTAAAATACAGTATTTTGACGCTTTTAAAATGGTTCAGATATTTGCTTCTAGGCACGTGTCAAAGTTTATTCCAATATACTATATTTTGTTCTGTTGTTGTGATCTGGACTGAGGTGTACATATGGCATTGTATATAGCATAGTACAAACACGTGAGTGATTTACTCGCTGTGTGTTTTTCTTATCTATATTGCACACTTGTACGAATCAGACTTAAGGGCATAACCCTATACAAGAGAAGGTGGGGAAGTCATTACCCTTCTTTAGCCCAAAAGCTGCCTCCCCACTCACACAACCCAAGCCGTAAAAAAAAATTGATAGACGTTGGCCCCTAGGGACATCTCGGACTCATTAAGAGATTGACCGAGGGTGGAACTTGTGAGAATCATACCCTTATGAGATCAGTGTCTATGGTTGGAGATTAAGAAGTTAAGCTTCGAAGATGCCGTGATTTGGCGTAATTAAAGCCTGTTGCTTATGCACGGATACCTCCCGCCGTATTTTATCCCTACATGGCCGATTAGCTTGTGGTTGGATTCATACAATAACCTCCCATGCGTAATCGCCTGGTTAGGAGTCATTTAGGTCTAAGTCAACCTTTGTATAGGCTTGGTTTTGATTTTTTTTTCTTTCTTTTTGTTTGTTGTTTGCTTTTTCTTTTTGTTTGTGATTGTTTGTGAAATGGAATTCAACAACAGCAATTCTTTCAATGCTAATATGAATTTAGACTTCACATCGACCTTATTTGATCGGATAAATCCAACCCGGCTTTGTATAACATGAACCAATCAAATAGACCGGATTGGATTTATCCGACTCAACTTGGCTCATATCTCTATTATATGACCAATATTTTCAAAATAATTTCAACTCTTTACAGTGTCAACGGGGATTCTTCTCCCCTGAGTCAAATTTTCAACCCCCTTGTCCACAATTTTCACAATTCTCATAATTTTCTCAATACTTATTCCCCAATAGTGCTTCCTATACCCCTTTTCTAGAACATCCCATTGAAGGAAAATCCAAGTTAGAAAAAAGTATGGAAGCTGTACAGGCCATGATTGAGTCCCAACAAAACAATCTCAACTCACAACATTCATAAACTTTTTCATATCATGCTTCATATATTCCTTTTCTACAATAACCCATAGAAGAAAAATCTGAGTTAGAAAGGAGTATAAAAGCCATGCAGGAGTTCGAGTGACAATTTTAGAAAATGTTGGCTTCCCCAATTTCATAATATTTTCAAGATTCATGCTCAGTCCCATCTCTTCAAAATGACCAATCATCAGTCTTGGACACGAGTATAGAACTTTTGCGTGAGTCTGAGCAACAATCTAAAAATATGTTGGACTCACAATTTTCACAATTTTTTCAAAACCAAGATTCAACACTCCCTTTCTGGAACAATCATTTGAAGAAAAATTTGAGCTAGAAAAGAGTATAAAAATCTTGCATGAGACCTCACAACAATTTCAAAAATCTTCTACCTAGTTTATCGATAGGTTAGAAGCACAACTGGGTTAATTAGTCAATATTCATAGGAATGAAGAACTCGTTCTTATCAAATTTTGACCAATTCATATATCTCTAACTCTATCGATCTAAATTAAGAATTATGTTGTTTTGGAAATCAAGATTCAATTTCAGCACACCCATTTGAACTTGACCAAAATCAGAATTTTAAGAATCACATTGATATTTTGACAAGTTATCCCTTTCTTGAGATTGAACTTGAGAATGTATGTGATCCTGAACCTCAACTTGGTAATATAATTTCACTTCCTGATTCAATAATGACTCCCGTGTCTTTACCTGATTGCAATCCTTTTTCTGAGTCAGTATTGGATCCTGTGCCAGTCCATTGTGAAATTGAATCATTCATCTTTTATGATCATCATATTGAACTTAACCAATACTATACTTTTGAAAGTCTCATTGACAAATTGGCAAGTTCTTATTTTTATGAAATTGAATTCAATTAAGAATGTGACCCAGATTCTCAGAATTGTGATCAAGTTCAAATTTCTGAATCAAAATTGACTCCTGGTTTTGTTACCCAAACTGAGCAACATTTTAGAGTCATTTTGATTCTCATACCTGTCATCCTTGAACTTGAATCACCAATCTTAGAAAGTCATATTTCGTTGTAGGGAAATGAATATGGACTTGAGTTTCAACTTCTTGATTTGGACCCTTCCTGAACCAATCTCGACTCCAAAACTTTTACTTGATTTCAGTCACTTACCTGAGTAAGTATTAGTTCCTGTACTTCCTCAGTCCAAATCAATCATTCCATCTTTTCACACTCCATTTGGGATAAGGGTGTTGATAAAATTGACTCTGAAATTATTTTGAAAATTTAAAAATTAGATGGGGTAAAATTCTTAATAAAAATCAACCATATACACATCATTATAGGGAGTAATATTAGAGGGGTCTCAGGTGGGTTCCTCCGGACTCCATAATCTTTGGATTGAGCCGCATTTTGCGGACAATCAGACTACAACCAGAACCATCACCTTGAGGTGATTTTTTTCTTTCCTCTCTATTTGTTTCATTTATACGTATATTCACGATGCATTGAGGACAATGCATGAGATAAGTGTGGGGGAGGGTCTACTAACGTAAAGTTTTTAGATTTTCTTTCTTTTTCACTTCTTTTAGGATATTCTTAGAATTATTCTTTTTGTATAGGATTTTCTCTTTCTTTAAAAACTTTTTGAAACAAGAGATAAAGTTTTGATCTATTTTAAAGAAAATTAAGATGATCTTAGAAACTAAGGAAGTCCTAATTATGATATCTTAAACTTAGTCGAAATAATGAATTTTGATTAAAATTATAGGTTAAGTAAGAGAGATTGGAGAGAAAATTTTATCTTGAATTTTTTGCCTTAGATAGTATGCACTTCATATTTACACATTTTTGGAATGAAAATAAAGACCTAAAATGCCATAAAACAAAACTAAAAAGAAAAAAATATATGGTATATTGAATAAAACAGCCACTTCTTAAAGCTAGATAATTATGCCTCAAGAAGCATGATTATTCACGCCTAACAGTGGTCAAAAGAAACAAATAATCTCCCTAAGTTTTGTGGCCTTTTTTACTCGAGTCCTTAAGCCTGAGGGATATTTTCTCATCTGATGCCCTAAGATAATATGATTTGGAAGTCATCAGTTAAAGGTTCACTACCCGGGTAAACTAGAAAACCTAAGAAAACTAAGAGAAGAAAAAAAGAAAGAAATATATATATAAATAAATGGATTGATGGTTAGAGTTGAAATCTCAAAAATCTTTACTATTACAAAGTGCACATTATCTAGGTTTTATGAAGGATAAAATATTCAATTCAATTTTGAATTCTTACCTTAATTGATGACAAGATCTTGCATATAAACTAAGTTTAAGGAAAAACAATTTTTGGTGGACTTATGACCTTAGATCGTTTAAATTTTTACAAAAATATTTTGAAAACTCTCTCTCTTTCAAAATGCATTTTCAAAATACTAACTTTTTCTTTCTTTCTTTATGGATTTTGTGGATGTAATCCGCTGAAAACTCTTAGGAGACAAAACTCCTCCTCTAGGGGTAACCTAGAGGTTTAACGGCTTGTTGTACACGCTCAGTGCAATCGCGTCACCTGCAAAAGTGGTGTAATAACATTCTTAGTTTAGTTTTTATTTTTCTTGTTTTGCATGGGACGAGTAAAAGATAAGTGTGGGGGTGTGATTAGTCTACAATTTTGCATCATCATATCGCATTTTCCTACCGGTTTATGAATAAAATATCGCTTCTGAACCGTGTTTTGGCCTATTTTGCGATAACCAAGAGTTCAAGGGCAAAGTCAGAATAAGAGCCTAACTAAACCTAATTTTGGCTAATTAAATCTCATTACTTAGAGGCCAAGTTAGAGAGCTTCTAGAAGATACATTGGATGCTGAAGTTGGGCACGGATTTGACGAAAATACAGATCCAAATACCCAAATCCAAGACCATACAGAAGCTTCTCGAGACCAGACGGAGTAGTGGACCGAAACCAGGGACCTAAGTCCCTGGTATTGCCGTGAAAATGTTGAAAAAATGCGGCATTTTGGTGGGCCCATGCGTTGATCTTCAACACGTGGTCTCGTCTTGTCTTCCAGATCCTTCTTCTGCCTATAAATTGCATATTTTGGACCAGAGACGGGGTTGAGCAGCGAAAATTAGGTTTTCTTCTCTTTAGTGTAGGCTAGTGTAGTACTTCTTCTTTTATTTTGTGCTTTTCTTTCTTTATTAGATCTTGTAGTAGGGCTGAGTTGATTCTAGAGAGAGATACTGATGTAATAAAGAGTAACGATCTATGTAAAGGTGTATCATTTCTTCTCTATTGTAATCTTCTCCATCTTCTACATGATGCTTAGCTACTTTTTCTTCTCATGAAAATCTAACTACTAATCACTAACTAGCTAACAACTTACTTGATAATTGATCGTGGTGAAACCAGCACTTGAAAACGTGAATTTTGAAATCAATGTAAAAGTGTATGTTCTAATGTTCCCTCGATACTTTCATTATAGCATTGGCTCAACGGGTTGAATCCACAGGGACGAGAGGCGATAGAAGCATTAACAGTTTATGTTCACGTCAGTTGTTAACAAGTTTTTCTTTGTTTAAGGAATGAGAAAAAAAAGAAAAGAAATCCAGAAGTGATAGGTGAGAAGACGATGAAAACGCGATGTGAAAACAATGGAGAAATGGTTCTGAATCGGTAAAGCAAAATAATAAAATAGAGGAGAAGTGAAAGGTGAAGTGATTTAGAAAGTGAGTTTAAAAAATAAAATAGAAAAGAAGATGAACTAGTGGTAAAGAAAATGAAACAAAGGTGATCTAAGAAGAAGTGATGAAAATAATGATAAAAAGATTTTGAAATTGGTTTTCAGAAACAAAGTAAAAAGATAAGAAAAATGATAAAAGAAAACTCATGGCTACTAATTACAAATTGCTCCACTAACCATGCTAACCTCTTAGTGATAGTTGCCTCATATGTATCCTTTTCCATCACTAATCCTTGGCTTAAAGAGACGATATAAAGCATGGCTCATAAGATTGTTCTTCCACATTCAAACACATCTATTCCACACAATCAAATTGCAAGCTACTAATAAATCATAAAAATCAATTAAAGGTAAGCATGAAATAAAGTTAGCATTGCAAGTTAGCAAGTTAGTGGTTAGATGTTAGAATGTTAGAATGTTAGAATCCATCATCAAGAGCCATCAATGGCTCTTGCAAGAGACCTTG
The DNA here is from genome assembly GCA_038442645.1 of Agave tequilana. Taxonomy (NCBI): domain Eukaryota; kingdom Viridiplantae; phylum Streptophyta; class Magnoliopsida; order Asparagales; family Asparagaceae; genus Agave; species Agave tequilana. Next base: position 86,110 of record JAVJIF010015463.1, on the reverse strand, counting down.
TAGAGGCTATTAGATTCATGTGGATTATCAAGTAAGTGGTTAGCTAGTTAGTGGTTAGTAGTTAGATTGCCATGAGAAGAAAAACTAGCTAAGCATCATGTAGAAGATGGAGAAGATTACAATAAAAAAGAAAGGAGACACTTTTACATAGATTGTCACTCTCTATTACATCAATATTTCTCTCTCCCACCAGAATCAACTCAGCCCTAATACATGAATATAAAACAAAATGAAAATACAAAAAAAAAAAAAAGAAAAACTACACTAACCTGCACTAAAGGAGAGAAAACCCTAGCCTACAGCCCTCCATTCTTGTTTCCGGCCAAATATAGCAGTATTTATAGGCAAAAGAAAAATCTGGAAGGCAAGACGAGGCCATGTGTCGAAGATCAACGCGTGGGCCCACCATAGGGCTGCGCAAATGCGGCTTTGACAAGTTTCACGACAATACCAAGGGCTTAGTGTTGGCCAAGAGGCCCTTCACTCTAGTTTTGATGATGATTAACTCATGTAGTTATAGATTTAATAATAATCTTATGATATTTAGCTTCAGATATTTGATCAAGATATTAGTAGGTGATTTAGCTTCAACAAAGGTATTTTAGAGCTTTCACATGTTGATTCAAGAGCTCAAGCGTCAAGATTGCATCTAGCACTCGGTTGGAGTCAAGCTCGGTGAATTGTGTTTGGATCGAGTCGGCTTGGAGATAAGAAAACCTCAGTTTGCTTAGTTTAGATTGTTTAGATCTTATGTTAAAGATTAGATAGTATTGACATGCTCAAGTTCACATACACACACAAGTTTAAAGTTTATTTGGTTTTGATTTTTTGGTTTAAACGATTTTGGATTTCATGTCAAAAACATAGATAGATATCTTTATATGTATATTGGATTCCATCTACATACAATATGCTTCAAAGTTGTTTCAATATCATGTTTTTGTATATACATGACTTTTGGAGAAAACGATTTTCCATTTCAAAAATCCAAAGTTTGAAAAATACGGTTTTTGTATTTAAGCCAAATTTCAATATCACAAAAATAGTTCAAATTGTTTGTAATATGTGTTAAATTTAGTCACACATATTTGTATTTCAAAGATCTTATAAGAACTTATTTTTGTGAAATTTATGTGTATTTTATGGGATTTTTTAGAAGGTAAATCACCAAGTTTTCAATCCCTTAAACAGTTTTGATCTGGCCTTCTGCCAGTCGACCGGGAGGTCGACCGCTGCAGAAGTCGATCGACCGGTCCGGTCGACCAACGTGCACAAACGTGCACGCCAGCTTGGGCTGGTGGGCCGGTCGACCGGGCGGTCGACCGTCCAGAGCTCTGCTATCTGGAAATGGCCCCGGTCGACCGGCAGATAGTTGTTGCTCTCTGTTTCCAGGTTCAGTCGACCGGGCGGTCGACTGGTGGCACACCGGTCATAAAAATGACCGTTGGCCCATCGACCGGGCGGTCAACCGGAAGGTCATTTCTGACCTTTGCAGACGCCAACGGGCAGAATGTTGGTGGGTTATAAATACTCATCCTCTTGAGCTGTTTTAGCTAAGTTTTTAGAAGAGAAAATTTTCCATCTTTACAAGTGTTTAACAACAAGTTTTAAAAGAGTATTGGGCTTAAAGATTTGATCTTTATTTGTTTTAAAAAGGGTTGAAAAATTCAAAGAAAAATAAAGTCTTTGAGAATTGGTTTTTGATCTTCATTTCTATAGCTATTCTAGAATTTTTCCCAAGAGTTTTTCTTTGTGATGATTTTCAAACTCTTTGTTTTTCTCACACTTGAGCTATCATATCTATCCTGTCTATTAGGATCTAGTTTTGTGAGAAAATTGGTTTGTGGTTGTTGATACCACAAAGTATTGTAACCTTCCTTGTATTTGTTGGTATCCCTCTAGTGAGATGTGATTGTGTTGATATCCCTCTAGTGAGAGGTGATTGTGGAGGTTGAGTTTGATTGTGTTGCTATCCCTCTAAGTGTAGAGGTGATTGTTGTGGAGTTGTGGCTTAGTGTCTTATCCCTCTAGTGAGAGGTTGATCTTGTTTGGCTAAATGCTCATCTCTCTAAGTGTAGAGGTGATTTGTGTTGTGCCTTGCCTTTTGTGTAGAGGTTGTATTGTTGGAGAGAGGAGTTGTATACTCCCGATTTGTATTACCCAAATCCTCAGTAGAGGTTCCCTGTGTGGGAAGTCTTGTGTGGACGATATAGTGGAAATCCTTCTGTGTGAAGGCGGGGACGTAGAGCAGTGCTCGAACCTCGAAGCATATATTGATCCACTATCTCTTAACTCTCTCTCTCTCCTTGTGCATTGCATTATATTGTTCATATCATATATATGCTTGGGTTTGTTTGTGTGTCGTACTTGTGTTAAGCCAGGAGAGCTTTACATAGCATCTCAACTCTTATTTAGAGGAATTTAGAAGAGATAGTCCAGAGCCCTTCACCGGAAATTCAGCTACACTCTTTGGTTATACTAAGTATGTTGCAATTTGTTTTTAATTTCACATCATTTGTCATGAGATTTGCCATACACCTATTCACCCCCCTCTAGGTGTTCTTTCAATTGGTATCAGAGCTTACGCTCCTGATATTAGATTTAACCACCTAGGAGTGAGATCTTGGTTAGCTAATCTAGATTTGCATTTGCATACATACTTGCTTACACACACTCATGAATTACCTTGCACCTCCCATATTTGATGTTTCTAACATCGATATGTGGAAGCTTAGGATGAGTATGTACCTTAAGACCCTAGGCTTGCATGTTTTCCTTGCCGCTACCAAGAAATCTTATCTTGGTAATAGCAAGCATATAGAGGCCAATGCCCTAATAGCACTTAGAAACACATTAAGCAAAGAATATTTGTATATGGTTTCTCATTGTGATTCCGCCTTTGCAGTGTGGAACACCTTGACCTCTCCAAAGTTTCAAACGCCAAACATTGTGGAGAAGGAATCTAGATGAGATGAGTTTGACCAATATTGCTACATGGTCCAAGGGAATGACTCCCTTGAGGTAAATTCGGAAACTCAAGTAGATGATAGTGTTAGTTCTTCTGGTGATGATTATGTTGATGCCGATGATTTAAATGAAGAACTATCTATTGTTTGTGAAAACCTATTACAAAAATACTAACTCTTGAAAAAGAAAACTCTTAAAATGAAAGAAGAAAATAAGGATTTATTTTCGAAACTTGATATTACTTTGCAAGAGAGGGATGAGATTTCAAATGAAAGGGACTCATTGAAATCCCAACTTGATCTTGCCCTAAAAGAAAATGAAATATTGAAAAAATAAAAATGACTGTGAAAATGTTTTGAAGAAATATGAGGTTCTATCTTCAAAACTTGATTTTGTGTTAAAAGAAAATGAATCTTTGAAAAATAAAATTATTTCTATTTCAAAGGAATTGGATTTGGTTTCCAAGAAAAATATTTCTTTGAAAAATGATATTGACTCACATGTTTGCCATGCTCCATCTTCTAGTATTCCCATTGCATGCTCCACCTCTTCTTCTCATATTGAAAATGATATATCCATGTTAAAGAAGAGTGTTGATTGTTTGGGCTTCACTTTGAGCCAATGTGCCATGAACCACACACGTTTGGAATCTATGTTTCAAAAGAAACATACTCCTCCTATGGATGCACACAAATCATGACATACACATGCTTCTCATGTTCACAACACATGACACTAGGTATGCTCATGTGTACACTTGTACACATTGTGGACATAAGGGCCACCTTGCAAAATTTTGTTTTGATAGAATTAATGATTCAAATTTTGCAAATAGATTTGTTTGGGTTAGGAAAGGTGCTAACCCCCATAGACCCAAAAGAGTATGGGTACCAAAAGTCACTCCTATTTTATTTAATGTAGGTGTGGGCTCTCACACGACGTGAGATACATTGGTGCCTTGAGGTGAATGCGTTCGAGTTAAACGGTGACAATTTTGGATGCTTCACTTTCAAGGGGAGTTTGGTGGGAGAACCACCATGGTTTGAAGATCTAGAGATTAGTCCTAATAATTTTGATAACTATCTCTAACTCCTTATTTGTTTACATGCTTTCATTGATTGATTTTTAGCATGTTATGTTTTAATGCTCATTATGCTTAAATGCCATATCATTTAGACTTATGACATACATGTATAGTAATTGAGATACACCCATGTTCGTATGGATCTATATTTTGTGTTCTCACTTTATTTTAGCTATCGTGTATATCATAGCTCTAAACATGTACATTTACTTAATGATCATATTGGTTTATGTTTATGATTTTTCACTTCATATTTTGATTACATGTTAAAATGTAACCTTCATTAAAACTTGTGTATATACTTGTACAACTAGTGAACCACAAATTGATTATTATATGTTTGTGCTTAAGTTGCTCATTTGTACCTATTAGATGTACTAGTATAGTCTAGTTTTGATGATTCATGCATTTCAAGCTTGTATTCCTATTTTGTACATGTTTTCATATGTTTAACTTCATGTATATGTTAATTTGTTTAAAACTATTGAATATACATGTATACCCTTGAGTCATTTGCCTTTTATGCAAAATTCTTTGTGGACTCATTTGTGTTTAGGATATGTATGTATACCTTTAGTTTTTGACAAAACATACATATGCCTTGAAATTGGAATTATTTTGGTGAAAATTAAATTTTCATGATTTTCATGTTTATTAAGGAATTTCATATTGAGCTTAATTGTCCATTCCTATGATTTTGTTGATTACATGATTCCTACACTCACATTATTATTGTTTACTCATGATTTTTATTTTCATGAGCTTTATATATGCTTTATAGACCTTGAGTGTCGATGATCATGTGACTTACATGTTTTTCATGGAAAATATTCATGTTTTATTCCTTACTTGAAGGATTTCGCACTAATTTTCAAGATTATCATAAAACTAGTTGCATATTTCTTCATTTTGGAAGAATTTTCAAATATATTAAAATTATTTTCAAATCCTATTTTTTTGAAAACCCCTTCCATTGAAGGGCGGACGGATGGGCGACCATGCCTTGTGAGCCTAATTGAAAATCTTTTTAACATGTTCATGAAAGGGAGGTAATTATGAGTTATACACTTGATCCTTATTGTATTTTCAATTGGTATTTCAATTGATATTTTCATGTTTGTATACTCATATTTTGTTTTTCTATATATGTATGCTTCAAACTTCAAATAGTATCAATTTCGATTGGTATTTACATTTTCATACATATATATGATTTGATTGTGCTTAATATATATTTACATTTTAAAGCACAAATTATGTTTATGTTGAGCTTGATTTACTCCTTAATGTCAATTATTCTTCAATTGGTATCTTATACAAGCTTATGCATTATTTTTATTGGTATTTCATAAAGGGGGAGAAAATTCATATTTTATCTTTCAAATTGGTATCTTTCAATAGATTTCATTTTCAGTTTATATCTTACTCCCATTCTTTATGATGAAAAATACTTTTTTTTGGTATATGCTAACATTTTCAATATTGGTATTATGTTTCACTTTAAATTGATATCTATATTGATATGAGTTATGCTTACCTAAATTAATTTGGTTTTTACTTTCACTTGGTATCAAAAACTTACAAGACATTTTTTTGGTATCAAGTTACTTTGAAATTGATTGTTACTTTCAATTGGTATCAAGATTTCCTATATATATATATATATATATATATATATATATATATATATATATATATATATATATATATATATATATATATATATATATATATATATATATCTCTTTTAATTGGTATCAAAAAATATACGTGTCATTTTCTATTGATATCAAAATTTACAAGACTTTTTTTTAAAAATTGGTATCAAGATATTTTCACATTGGTATATTTTAGTATCTTAAAATTTTTGTTTTCTTTCAATTGGTATCTTCAAAATGTTTTGTTTATTTTCAATTAGTATCATAAATTGGTATCATGATGTTTCGATGTATACCTTCATCCCAAATTGATATATTTTTCAATTGGTATCATAATGTTTTGATTTGTATTTCTTATATGCAAGGGAAGCTTAATATCTTCTCTATATATATAGATTCATGTTGAGTGTATTTCATATTGAAGTGATTGACCTTTCTTTGGTATATAGTACACGTGTGTGGTAGGGGCTTCACATCTCCTTTTATACATTGCATATTATGCTTTATGTGGTTAGGATTTTGTCATCTCTTTTCATATAAATGCGTGTATGCAGGGGGAGTTAACTTAACATCTCTCCTCTTCATGAATATATATCACATATATATATCTTTATTGTTTGATTTGTTTTCACTCCTTTGTTGATGATTGACAAAACGAGGGAGAGAAATTCAGAGAATGATTTTGAGTTTATATGCATGTTTACTTACAATTGATATCATATATGCATGTTTATTTTTACAATTGGCATCAAGCATATCTGTTTTTGTTTATGCAAAAGGGGGGAAGCTTTCTTCACGTATGCATGTTTGTGTTGAGCATTCATTTCATATCTCTATGTTTATTGCTATGCTGAGTTAAGGGGGAGCTTTTATGAAGCTTAACTTTAATCCATGCATATATAACTCCATGAGTTTTTTCATCATCAAAAAGGGGGAGATTGTTGGCCCAGAGGCCCTTCACTCTAGTTTGATGATGATTAACTCATGTAGTTATAGTTTACTAATAATCTTGTGATATTTAGCTTCAAATATTTGATCAAGATATTTGTAGGTGATTAGCTTCAACAAAGGTGTTTTGGAGCTTTCACATATTGATTCAAGAGCTCGAGCGTCAAGATCGCATCTAGCACTCGATTGGAGTCAAGCTCGGTGAATCGTGTTTGGATCGAGTCGACTTGGAGACAAGAAGACCTCGGTTTGTTTAGTTTAGATTATTTAGATCTTATGTAAAGATTAGATAGTGTTGATATGCTCAAGTTCACATACACACACAAGTTTAAAGTTTTTTTGGTTTTGGTTTTTCAGTTTAACCGATTTTGGATTTCATGTCAAAAACATAGATAAATATCTTTATATGTATATTGGATTCCATCCATATACAATATGCTTCAAAGTTGTTTCAATATCTGTTTTTGTATTTACATGAGTTATGGAGAAAACGATTTTCCATTTCAAAAATCTAAAGTTTGGAAAATATGATTTTTGTATTTAAATCAAATTTCAATATCACAAAAATAGTTCAAATTGTTTGTAATATGTGTTGAATTTTAGTCACACATATTTTTATTTCAAAGATCTTATAAGACTTATTTTTTTGAAATTTATGTATATTTTATGGGATCTTTTAGAAGGTAAATCACCAAGTTTTCAATCCCTTAAACAGTTTTGATCTAGCCTTCTGCCGGTCGACCGGATGGTCGACCACTGCAGAAGTCGGTCGACCGGTCTGGTCCACCGACGTGCACAAACGTGCACCCCAGCTTGGGCTGGTGGGCCGTGTTGGCCCAAAGGCCTATCACTCTAGTTTTGATGATGATCAACTCATGTAGTTATATTTGCTAATGATCTTGTTTAATTAGTGACAGATTCTTTATCAAGATCTTAGTAGGTGCAAAGCTCAACAAAGGATTAAATGTCAAGATTTGGAGCTAGCACGGGGTGATCCAAGGAGCTTTGGATCAAGCTTGGATCAAGTCAAGAAGATGAGAAGCCTTCAAGGGAAGACTTCAAGAAGTTGAAGACTTGTGTCTAGGTATAAGATTTTTATTTGTTTTAGATAAAAATGTAAAGGATAGAATAGATTGGTGGATTGCTCAAGTATATCTTACGCACACACTCTTGATAGAATTGCTTTCATAAAAAGATTTTCATGTTTAGAAAAGAATTTTTATTTGAGAAAAAGATTTTTCATTGGACAAAATACATGTCTTGGTTTTTGATGTTACCTATATACATATCTTTCAAAACCAAGTTTAGTGCTTTATGTCAAAAACTAGATATTTCATCTTGATTGTGTAGTGGATCATATCCATACACACTATGCTTTAAAGTATATCTTGTTTTTGTATTTGATGAAAATTTGGAAAAACATGTTGATATTTCAAAACCAAGTTTAGTGCTTTATGTCAAAAACTAGATATTTCATCTTGATTGTGTAGTGGATCATATCCATACACACTATGCTTTAAAGTATATCTTGTTTTTGTATTTGATGAAAATTTGGAAAAACATGTTGTTTTAGAAAAATAGTTTTTATTATGAGCCAATATTTTCAAGTTACAAAAATAGTCAAATCTTTAATAACATGCCTTGATTTTGTGCAAGCATGTTTCTATATCATAAAACTATTTTTTGTAGAATTTATATGTATTTTTGGGGATTTTATAAAAAGATTTTTATACCAGTTTTTCAGACCAGAACTGGCCTGACAGGCTGGTCCGGTCGACCGGGCGGTCGACCGCACCAAGGGCCGGTCGACCGGACGTGCACAGACGTGCACGCCTGTGTGCACTGGATAACGGTCGACCGTTCCGGTCGACCGCTTCAGAGAGTCTGCTCTCTGGAAATTCCGGTCGACCGTACCGGTCGACCGACAGAGAAGTAATTCTCTGCTCCAGGTGCGCGGTCGACCGGGCCGGTCGACCGGAGGCTCCAACGGTCGGATTCTTGACCGTTGGCGGTCGACCGGACCGGTCGACCGGCAGTACTGACAGATTCCAACGGCTAGTTTTCTGGCAGCCTATAAATTGGGGTTTTTGTCATTGTTTGAAGCTAAGATTTTAGGAGAGCTTTTGTCCAGTTATTTCCATTCTTTTAGCAGAGTTTTCTCCACAAAATAGAGTGCCAATATTTCCTATCAAAAGGGATTTTATCAAGAGAGTGTTTATTGTAATTTCTTGAGTTTTCCATCAAAGTTCTTTCCTTGATTTCTCACACTACACTTGAGCATCCATAGTTATATCTATCCTATAGGAGTGTTGTAGTGAGAGTTTTGTTAGGTGATCAAGTGTTTAGATCACCAAGATCTTTCTTTGTATTTGAGGAAGCGGGCAAGTGTGCTCGCGGTGTTTTGAGTTCGGGTGCGGACTTGTTGTACGAGGTGCGGCCTCGACGAGCCGGTGGGCTTGTGGTGTGTAAGGGACTTTGGGAGTCCGAGGGCCTGTAGGTGTTGCGGCACCAAGGAGAGATCCGGTTTGATCGTGCATAGTGGAAATCCTTCGTGTGTCGAAGGCGGGGATGTAGAGCAAGTGTGCTCGAATCTCGAAACAAACCCTTTGTGTTTGCGATTGCTCACTCTTGCTCTCTTACTCTTTTTGTCTCACTTATATCTTGCATTACTTTATAGTCTTTATCTCTTATATGCATGATATACCTTTGTGCTCATAATTGCTATACTTGCTTGGGATTGTTATTAACACTAGTATTCAACCAAGAGAGCCAACGCGGCACCTCAACCCATTCAAGGGGAATCTAGAGGAGTTTGTCCAGAGCCTCGCAAGGGGAATTCGGCAACACTCTTGTGTTATACATAAGTGTTCAATTAAAAGAAGTTTAATTTGGTCAACTTAGTTTTAATTCCGCATTATTTGTTCATAAGTGACCATTAGATTAGCCATCACCTATTCACCCCCCTCTAGGTGATCTTACAATTGGTATCAGATCTAGTGCTCTTGATATTGGGTCAACAACCTAAGAGTTAAAGATCCTATTTTAGGCTAATCACAAGATTTGTACACACACAATGGACTTCATGTCACCACCCACCTTTGACATTCTTAACATCCAAATTTGGAAGGTTAAGATGTCTTTGTTCCTCAAAGGACTTGGCCTTAGTGTATATCTTGCCACAACTGATAAAGAATATTGCTTAAATGGTAAGAACATTGAGGCTAATGCAAAAGCCCTTCATGCTATTAAGTCAACCCTAAATGATGATTATTTATCTAGGGTTTCTAACTTTGATTCGGCTTTTGTAGTATGGAACACCCTCATCTCCCTGGTGAAAATGAACAATACTATGCGGGGAGCGATTCGGACGTTGGAAACGACACCTCCAACGTATGCTACATGGTCCAAGGGGATGACCCCCTTGAGGTAAATTCTGAATCCGATGATGAGGACATGACATATGATGAGCTATCTACTTTTTGTCATCTATTGCTTGAGAAATATGACATGATTAGAAAAGAAAATAAAAATTTGAAAAAGAATATTGCTTGCATGCATAAAGAACATGACTCATTTAGAGATAACATTGCATGCTTAGAAAAAGATAATAAAAGTTGGAAAAAGAAATTTGATTGCATGCATGTAGAAAATGATTCTTTTAGAAATAAACTTGCATGTTTAGAAAAAGAAAATGAAGATTTGAAAAATGAGAATATTTCCTTAATGTCTAAATTGAATGATTTATGTGAAGGGAACACTATTTTGAAAATTAAGATTGATTTGGTGGAAAAACAAAAGGAAGATGTTTTTCAAGAAAATATTACTTTGAAAAGAAAATTTGTTGAAAAAGAAAAAGATTTTGTTTCACAAAAGAAAAAGAAAATTGATCATATATCTCATCATGCTTTACATGCCACCACAAATGAGATAAATGTTTTGAAAAATAAAATGGATAATTTGAGTTCAACTTTGAACTCTTGTGCATTTAATAATACTAAGTTGGAGTCAATGTTTTCAAAGAAACAAACTCCTCATGTTCATGCACATCACTCTCATCATCATGCTTATGTTGCACACCATGATCACAATCCTATACATAAGCATACTAAGGTGTACGTATGTACACATTGTGGCCGCAAAGGCCATTTAGCAAAATTTTGTTTTGATAAGAAACCTCATTTATATTTTGCTAAGTATAAAAGATTTGGGATCCTTACAATAAAGCTAACCTCAAAGGACCCAAGAAAGTATGGGTACCAAAACCCCACCCTTTGATTTTGATGTAGGTGAGGGCTCTCACAAAACGTGAGAGGATTGGTGCCTTGATAGCGGATGCAATGGACATGATGGACAAACTTTTGGATGCATTGCTATCAAGGAAATTTTGGTGGGAAAGACCACCATGCTATGGAGCTTCGGAGTTGGTAAAAATTTCTAAACTCCTATTTTATTTATGTACATGCTTTTATTTTCTTAATATCATTCATAGCATGTTCATGTTTTAGATTTTATGTGCTTCATGTGGTATTTACATGCTTTAATTGTAGATTTTGTCAAACTTGCATGTATACATATACAAATAGTGAATTACAATTGATTCATATATAGTTGAACTTCATGCTCATTTGTATCCACTTTATGCATATGTATAATCTAGTTTTGATGATTCTCTTTTATACATGTTTTGCCTTTTTTTTAGTGATTTACTTCATGTATATGCGTGTCGAATTCAAATCTAATAAATATACATGTATACCCGTGAGTCTCTTGCTTTCATGCAAATACATTTAATAGACACTTTTATATTTGGGATATGTATGCGTATTGTTAGATTTGTATAATTCATACATATACCATGAAGATTGTAATTCTTATGAAAAATGATTTTGAGTTGATTTGTTTTGATAAAAATAATTTTTATGTGTTGTTCAATAAAAGTTTTAGTCATATTTGATTTGAGCTTCATTGACGATTTTCATAAAGATACCATTTACATAACTTTTGATCACTCATCTTTTAGGAAAATAGATAATATTGAGCTTTATGGAATATGAGTGCTTGAACTTTTATGTATTTAATATTATTCATGGAAAACATTTGACTTTGTATTTTTGAAGGATCTTTAACTAGTTTGTCAAAAATCCATTTAAACTAGTTATCTATTCTTCAAATTGATTCACATGATCCTATTTTTTAATCATATGGATAAATTCCTTTGTATTCTCAAAATTATTTGATGCTTCATGATTTGAATATTAGTTTAAATGTTAGTATTTGTCAACACTTAGATTTATACTTGTACACATTATGAATCACAAATAAATCTATATATGATTGGGTTTGAATGCTTATTTGTGCCCATTAGGTGTGCTAGTATAGCCTAAGTTTTGATGATTATTACATTTTAAACTTGTATTCCCATTTGGATTTATGCTATGATCATGTGCTTTCATTTCATGTATATGTTTGTCTTGCCAAAACATTAAGATATACATGGATACCTCTTGAGTCATTTGCCTTTCATGCAAATTTATATATAGACTCAATTGTGTTTTAAGGATATGTATGTATACTTAATGTCTTGTCAAAACATACATATATCTTGAAATATAAATTTTTGTTTTTAATAAAAATTTTGTAATTTTTCAATAAAATTTTTGTGATGGATTTCATGATTTCAAAATTTAAAAGAATATTGAGTTTATTGCTATTTTTCATGATACCATGTTCCACATAACACTAGCACACTCACTTCTTTTTGAAAATTTTATGGACTTCATGGATATTAGAGTGTTTTTAGTGCCATGTGATTTACTTGTGTTTCATGAAAAATATTTTTCTAGTACAAATTCTTCATTTGGTAGAGTTTTTCAAACTAAGCCTATTTTCAAATCTATTTTTGAAAACCCCTACCATCTATGGGAGGATGAATGGGCGATTATGCCTTGTATGCTTCATTGAAAATCTTTTACTTTGTGCATATGAAGGGTGGTAGGTTATGAGATATACACTTGATTTTATTGTTATGTAAATTGGTATCATTGAATCGTTTCAATTGGTATCAATATGAACTTATTTTGTATATACTCATATTTTGTTTTCTTATATATATGTATGTATCAATTTCAATTGGTATACTCATTTCTCATACATATATATGATTTCCATGTGCTTAACTCACAAATTGGCTCACATTTTTTTAAAAGCACAAAGTTTATGATGAAAAATAAATTTTTTCTATTGATATCAAAATAAATAAAAAAAATATGTTGATTTGATATCTCAAAATGTGTTTTATTAAGAAAGTTCAAAATTTTGTCTTGATAAAGAAATATTCAAAATTTTTGATTTGTATTTCCTATATGCAAGGAGAACTTAACATCTCTCTTACATATGGATTCATGTTGAGTATATTATAAATTGAGGAGCTTGACAACTCTTCTTTATATGATATACGTGTGTAGGGGGAGCTTCACATCTCCTCTTATGCATTACATAATATGTGTTATGTGAGTTAGGGCTTGTCATCCCTTCTTCATGTAATGCATATGTGTAGGGAAGTTAACTTAGCGTCTTTCTCTTCATGAATGTATATCGCATATAAATCTTATTGATTGATTTGATTTTACCCTCCTTGATTTCCTTATTTTTGACAAAAAGGGGGAGAAAATTTGTTTGATGATTTGAACTTTGAACCCTTGTTGATGATTGACAAAAAGGGGGAGAAGTATTTGAGTTATATGCATGATTTCCTTAAGGGGGAGAAGTATTTGTTCCTTACTTAAGGGGGAGAAAGATTTTGAGATTTTGAGTTTTTATACTTGTGCTTTTACTCATGCATAGCAATAATATAATAAGATAAAAGCTTGAGAAAAAGATTTGTGCATTCATTTGCATACATATTTATGTGCTTTAATGTCATATCTATTTATTTCTAGTGATGCATGAGTTAAGGGGGAGCTTCTTTGAAGCTTTACTTTAATCCATGCATACATAACTTCATGAGTTTTGTCATCATCAAAAAGGGGGAGATTGTTGGCCCAAAGGTCTATCACTCTAGTTTTAATGATGATCAACTCATGTAGTTATATTTGCTAATGATCTTGTTTAATTAGTGACAGATTCTTTATCAAGATCTTAGTAGGTGCAAAGCTCAACAAAGGATTAAATGTCAAGATTTGGAGCTAGCACGGGGTGATCCAAGGAGCTTTGGATCAAGCTTGGACCAAGTCAAGAAGATGAGAAGCCTTCAAGGGAAGACTTCAAGAAGTTGAAGACTTGTGTCTAGGTATAAGATTTTTATTTGTTTTAGATAAAAATGTAAAGGATAGAATAGATTGGTGGATTGCTCAAGTATATCTTACGCATACACTCTTGATAGAATTGCTTTCATAAAAAGATTTTCATGTTTAGAAAAGAATTTTTATTTGAGAAAAAGATTTTTCATTGGACAAAATACATGTCTTGGTTTTTGATGTTACCTATATACATATCTTTCAAAACCAAGTTTAGTGCTTTATGTCAAAAACTAGATATTTCATCTTGATTGTGTAGTGGATCATATCCATACACACTATGCTTAAAGTATATCTTGTTTTTGTATTTGATGAAAATTTAGAAAAACATGTTGATATTTCAAAACTAAGTTTAGTGCTTTATGTCAAAACTAGATATTTCATCTTGATTGTGTAGTGGATCATATCCATACACACTATGCTTTAAAGTATATCTTGTTTTTGTATTTGATGAAATTTGGAAAAACATGTTGTTTTAGAAAAACAGTTTTTATTATGAGCCAATATTTCCAAGTTACAAAAATAGTCAAATCTTTAATAACATGCCTTGATTTTGTGCAAGCATGTTTCTATATCATAAAACTATTTTTTGTAGAATTTATATGTATTTTGGGGATTTTATAAAAAGATTTTTATACCAGTTTTCCAGACCAGAACTGGCCTGACAGGCTGGTCCGGTCGACCGGGCGGTCGACCGCACCAAGGGCCGGTCGACTCACGGTTGACCGGACGTGCACAGACGTGCACGCCTGTGTGCACTGGATAACGGTCGACCGTTCCGGTCGACCGCTTCAGAGAGTCTGCTCTCTGGAAATTCCGGTCGACCGCACCGGTCGACCGACAGAGAAGTAATTCTCTGCTCCAGGTGCGCGATCGACCGGGCCGGTCGACCGGAGGCTCCAACGGTCGGATTCTTGACCGTTGGCGGTCGACCGGACCGGTCGACCGACAGTACTGACAGATTCCAACGGCTAGTTTTCTGGCAGCCTATAAATTGGGGTTTTTGTCATTGTTTGAAGCTAAGATTTTAGGAGAGCTTTTGTCCAGTTATTTCCATTCTTTTAGCAGAGTTTTCTCCACAAAATAGAGTGCCAATATTTCCTATCAAAAGGGATTTTATCAAGAGAGTGTTTATTGTGATTTCTTGAGTTTTCCATCAAAGTTCTTTCCTTGATTTCTCACACTACACTTGAGCATCCATAGTTATATCTATCCTATAGGAGTGTTGTAGTGAGAGTTTTGTTAGGTGATCAAGTATTTAGATCACCAAGATCTTTCTTTGTATTTGAGGAAGCGGGCAAGTGTGCTCGCGGTGTTTTGAGTTCGGGTGCGGACTTGTTGTACGAGGTGCGGCCTCGACGAGCCGGTGGGCTTGTGGTGTGTAAGGGACTTTGGGAGTCCGAGGGCTTGTAGGTGTTGCGGCACCAAGGAGAGATCCGGTTGGATCGCGCATAGTGGAAATCCTTCGTGTGTCGAAGGCGGGGATGTAGAGCAAGTGTGCTCGAACCTCGAAACAAACCCTTTGTGTTTGTGATTGCTCACTCTTGCTCTCTTACTCTTTTTATCTCACTTATATCTTGCATTACTTTATAGTCTTTATCTCTTATATGCATGATATACCTTTGTGCTCATAATTGCTATACTTGCTTGGGATTGTTATTAACACTAGTATTCAACCAAGAGAGCCAACGCGGCACCTCAACCCATTCAAGGGGAATCTAGAGGAGTTTGTCCAGAGCCTCGCAAGGGGAATTCGGCAACACTCTTGTGTTATACATAAGTGTTCAATTAAAAGAAGTTTAATTTGGTCAACTTAGTTTTAATTCCGCATTATTTGTTCATAAGTGACCATTAGATTAGCCATCACCTATTCACCCCCCCTCTAGGTGATCTTACAGGCCGGTCGACCGGGCGGTCGACCGTCCTGAGAGCTCTGCTCTCTGGAAATGGTCCCGGTCGACCGGCAGAGAGCTACTGCTCTCTGTAACCAGCTCCGGTCGACCGGGCGGTCGACCGGCAGAGAGCTGTTGCTCTCTATTTTCAGGTCCGGTTGACCAGGCGGTCGACCGGTGGCACAACGGTCATAAAAATGACCGTTGGCCGGTCGACCGGGTGGTCGACCGGAAGGTCATTTCTGACCTTTGCGGACTGCCAACGGGCAGAATTTTGGTGGGTTATAAATACCCATCCACTTGAGCTGTTTAAGCTAAGTTTTTAGAAGAAAATTTTTTCCATCTTTACAAGTATTTAACAGGAAGTTTTTAAAAGAGTTTTGGGCTTAAAGATTTGATCTTTATTTGTTTTAAAAAGGGTTGGAAAATTCAAAAAAATAGAGTCTTTGTGAATTGGTTTTTGATCTTCATTTCTATAGCTATTCTAGAAGTTTTCTCAAGAGTTTTTCTTTGTGATTTTGATTTTTAAACTCT
Source organism: Agave tequilana (assembly GCA_038442645.1). Taxonomy (NCBI): domain Eukaryota; kingdom Viridiplantae; phylum Streptophyta; class Magnoliopsida; order Asparagales; family Asparagaceae; genus Agave; species Agave tequilana. The sequence goes on along the minus strand of JAVJIF010015463.1, from coordinate 69,732 downwards.
TTGTTTTTCTCACACTTGAGCTATCATATCTATCCTATCTATTAAGATTTAGTTTTGTGAGAAAATTGGTTTGTGGTTGTTCATACCACCAAGTGTTGTAACCTTCCTTGTATTTGTTGGTATCCCTCTAGTGAGAGGTGATTGTGTTGATATCCCTTTAGTGAGAGGTGATTGTGGAGGTTGAGTTTGATTGTGTTGGTATCCCTCTAAGTGTAGAGGTGATTGTTGTGGAGTTGTGGCTTTGTGCCTTATCTCTCTAGTGAGAGGTTGATCTTGTTTGGCTAAGTGCCCATCCCTCTAAGTGTGGAGGTGATTTGTGTTATGCCTTGCCTCTTGTGTAGAGGTTGTATTGTTAGAGAGAGGAGTTGTGTACTTCCGATTTGTATTACCCAAATCTCAGTGGAGGTTCCCTGTGTGGGAAGCCCTGTGTGGACGATATAGTGGAAATCCTTCTGTGTGAAGGCGGGGACGTAGAGCAGTGGCTCGAACCTCGAAACATATCTTGTTGTTTACGATTGATCCACTATCTCTTAACTCTCTCTTATTGTGCATTGCATATTGTTCATATCATATATATGCTTGGGTTTGATTGTGTACCATACTTGTGTTAAACCAAAAGAGCTTTACATAGCACCTCAACTCATATTTAGAGGAATTTAGAGGAGATAGTCTAGAGCCCTTCACAGGGAATTCGGCTACACTCTTTGGTTACACTAAGTGTGTTACAATTTGTTTTTAATTCCTCATCATTTGTCATTAGATTAGCCTTACACCTATTCACCCCCACTCTAGGTGTACTTTCACTTAGGTCCCTGCTTTTGGTTCGTGATTTCGTCTTGCTGCGAGGAACTCCTAGTTATCTTTGATTTTGGGTGAATTAGATCTGGGTTTCTTCAGATTCGTCCCCAATTTTTGGATCCAATTTGTCTTCTAGAAGCCTCTAGTTTGCTCTTCAAGAAATGAGATTTAATACCCAAAATTGGGTTTAATTAGGCTCTTATTCCAACTTTGCCCTTGAACTCTTGATTATCTACAAAATAGACCAAAACATGGGTGAGAAGCGTCATTTTATTCATAAACGGTAGGGAAATGAGATGTAATGATGCAATATTGCAGACTAATCACACCCCCACGCATATCTTTTGCTCGTCTCGAGCAAAACAAGGAAAAAAACTAAACTAAGAAAGTTATTACATCACTTTCGCAGGAGACGCGATTGCACTGAGCGTGTGCAACAAGCCGTTAATCCTCTAGGTTTCTCCTAGAGGAAGAGTTTTGTCTCCTGAGGGTTTTCAACGGATTACAGCCACAAAATCCATAAAGAAAGAAGACAAATGTTAGTGTTTTGAAAAAGCATTTTGAAAGAAAGACAAGTTTACAATTTTTTTGCAAAAATTTAAGCGATTTAAGATCATAAGTCCACCAAGAATTATTCTTCCTTAAACTTAGTCTATATGCAAGAAAGGTAAGAATTCAAAATTGAATTGAATATTGTATCCATCATAAAACCTAGATAATATGCACTTTGTGATAGTGAAGATTTATGGGATACTCTAGCCATCAAGCCATTTATTTATATATTTTTTCTTTTTCGTTTCTTAGTTTTTTAGGCTTTCTAGTTTATCCGGGTAGTGAGCCTTTAGCTGATGACTCCCAAATCAGGTGATCTTAGGGCACCAGATGAAAAAATATTCCTCGGGCTTAAGGACTCGAGTAAACAAGGCCACAAAACTTAAGGGGATTATATTTTTTTTTCTTTGACCACCGTTAGGCGCGAATAATCATGCTTCTTGAGGCATAGTTACCCAGCTTTAATAAGTGATTTTTTATTCATATACCATATTTTTTCTTTTTACTTATTTTATTTTATGGAATTTTAGGTCATTGTTTCCATCCCAAAAATGTGTAAGTGTGAAGTGCATACTATCTAAGGAAAAAAAATAAGGTAAAATTATCTCTCCAATCTATCTTACTTAACCCATAATTTAAACAAGATCTATTATTTGGACTACATTTAAGATGTCATAATTAAGGCTTCGTTAATTTCTAAGATTATCTTAATTTTCTTAAAAATAGATCAAAACTTTGTCTTTTATTTCAAAAAATTTTTAAAGAAAAGAAAAATTCTAACAATATTCTAAAAGAAGTGAAAAAGAAAGAAAATCTAAAAACTCTACGTTAGTAGACCCTCCCCCACACTTATCTCATGCATTGTCCTCAATGCATCGTATGTATGCATGATATAAATAAAGAGGGAAGGAAAAATCACCTCAAGGTGGTGGTTCCGGTGGTGGTCTGATTAGTCCATGAAATGCGGCCCAATCCAAAGAATGTGGTATCCAGAGGAACCCACCAATGTCCTATATAATACAACCCACTAAAATGATGTATATATGAATGATTTTTATTGTGAATTTTATCCCATCTAATTTCTAAATTTTCAAAATAATTTCAGAGTCAATTTTATCAACACTTTTATCCCAAAACGGAGTGTGACAAGATGGAATGATTGATTTGGACTCAAGAAGTACAGGAACTAATACAGACTCAGGAATTTGACTTAAGTCAAGTAAAGATTCAGGAGTCAAAATTGGTTATGGAATCGGGTCCAAGTCAAGAAGTTGAAATTCTAGTCTATATTCATTTCCCCATAATAGAATGTGACTTCTTAAGATTGGTGATTCAAGTTCAAGAATGACAGGTATAGGAATCAAAACTGACTCTAAAATGTTGCTCAAATCGGGTAGCAAAACAGGAGTCAATATTGATTCAGGAATTTGAACTGGATCATAAATTTGAGGATCGAAGTGACATCCTTCTTTGAGTTTAATTTCATAAAAATGAGAACTTGTCAATTTGTCAATGGGACTTTCAAAAGTATGGTATTAGTCAAGTTCAATATATTGATCTAGAAAGATTGGTGATTCAATTCCACGATGAATAGGCACAGGATCCAATATTAACTCGGGAAAAGGATTGATATCAGGTAACGACACTGGAGTCATTATAGAATCAGAAAGTGGAATTGAATTACCAAGTTGAGTTGCAGGATCAAATTCGCTCTCAAATTCAATTTCAGGAAATGAAAAACTTGCCAAAATGTCAATATGCTTCTCAAAAATGTGATGTTGGTCAGTTCAATTGGATGTACTGAAATTGAATCATGGTTTCCAAAATAACAAGAGTCCTGGGTCAAATCAATAGAGTTAAAGAGATCTGAATTGGTCAAAAGTTGATAAGAAAGAGTTTCCTCATTCCTATAATTGTTGACTAATCTACTCAATTATGTTTCCAACCTATAGATAGACTGGGCAGAAGATTTTTGAAATTGTTGTGTGAACTCTTACAAGATTTTATACTCTTTTCTAGATATGATTTTTCTTTAAGTGGATGTTCTAGAAAGGGAGTGTAGAAATCTTCGTTTTGAAAAAATTGTGAAGATTGTTAGTTCAACATATTTTGAGATAGTCTCTCAAACACACGCAAGCATTTCATACACGTTTTCAGGGAAGATGGTTGTTCATTTTGAATAGGTGAAACTGAGTATGAATCTTGAAAATATTGTGAAATTTGTGAATTGAGCTTCTTTTGTTGGGACTCAAGCATAGCTTGTACGGCTTCTATACTTTTTTCTAACTTGGATTATTCTTCAATTGGTGATTCTAGAAAAGGAGTATAGGAAGCAAAATTAGGGAATGAATATTGTGAAAATTATGAAAATTGTGAACAAGATGGTTGAAAATTTGACTCGGGGGAGGTGTATCCCCATTGACTTTGTGAAGTGCGGAAATTATTTTGAAAATTATGGTCATAAGATTGGGGGTATGGGTTGTATTGATTCGGATAAGTCTAATCTGGTGTATTTGGTTGGTTCATATTATAAAAAATCGGGTTGGAATTATCCGAATCAAATGGGATCGATGTGAAGTATAGATTCATATTAGGATTGAAAGAATTGTTGTTGTTGAATTCCATTTCACAAACAAATACAAACAAAAAAGAAAAGACAAACACACAAACAAAAGAAAGAAAAAAATTGAAACCAAGTCCATACTAAGGTTGACCTAGACCTAGACGACTCTTAACTAGCCGATTACCGGGGGAGGTTATTATATGAATCTGACCACAAGCTAAACGGCCAGGTAGGGGTAATATACAGTGGGAGTTATCCGTGCGTAAGTAACTGGCCTTAATAACGCCAAACCCCGATATCTTCGAGACGTAACCTCTTAATCCCCAACCTTAGACACCGATTTCATAAAAGTAAGATTCTCACAAGTTCCACCCTCGGTCAATCTCTTAATGAGTCTGACATGTCCCTAGGGGTCAACGTCTATCAATTTTATTAGGGCTTGGGTTGTGTGAGTGGGGAGGTAATTTTTAGGCTAAGGAAGGGTAAAGACTTCCCCATCTTATCTTGTATTGGGTTATGCCATTAAGTCTGATTCGTGCAAGTATGTAATATAGATAAGAATATAACACAAAGTGAGTAAATCACCCACGTGTTTGTCCTATATTATATGCAATGCCATATGTACACCCAAGTTCAGATCACAACAACAGAACAAAATGTAGTATATTGGAATTGAATTGACACGTGTCTAAATGTAAATGTCTAAACTGTATTAAAAGCGTCCAATTACCATATTTTAGTTCTTTAATTTATTGCAGTGTGTAGGCAATAAAGTAAGAAAATAGCAGTACATATCTACTAGCTATTACAATGTACACATCCCAGCAAAAAAAGAAAAAATTCTGCTACAAAATTGTCATGGAACCGCGGCTAACGTCACATTTGCGCGGCTTTTCTTTGAAAGATGGGTTCCTGGTTTCTAAAATAGGGAGTTACAATGCTAATGGGTGTTCTGCAATATTAAATTCCTTTAAAAATTGACCTGCACACCAAAATAGAGAAGAAAATGTTAACAAAAACGTGAAAAACCATTCCCGTTCCCGACAACGGCGTCATTTTTTTTATTGTGGTAAAACCAGCACTTGAAAATGTGTATTTTTAAATCAATGTAAAAGTGTATGTGCTAATATTCCCTCGATACTTCCGTTATACATTGGCTCAACGGGTCGAATCCATAGGGACGGGAGACGATAGAAGTATTAACAGTTTATATTCATGTCGGTTGTTAACAAGTTCTTCTTTGTTTAAAGAATGAGAAAAAGAAAACAAAATCTAGAAGTGATAGGTGAGAAGGCGATGAAAACACGATGTGAAAACAATGAAGAAATGGTTGTGAATCGGTAAAGCAAAACAATAAAATAGAGGTGAAGTGAAAGGTGAAGTGATTTAGAAAAGTAAGTTTAAAAAATTAAATTAAAAAGAAGATGAACTAGTGGTAAAGAAAATAAAACAAAGGTGAACTAAGAAGAAGTGATGAAAACAATGATAAAAAATTTTGAAATTGGTTTTTAGAAACAAAGTAAAAAAAGAAGAAAAACTATGAAAGAAAACTCATGGCTACTAACTATTAATTTCTCCACTAATCATGCTAACTTCTTAGTGATAGCTGCCTCACATAAATTCTTAGCCATCACTAATCATTGGCTTCAAGAGACGATACAAAGCATGACTCATAAGATTGTTTTTCTATATTCAAACACATCCATTCCACACAATCAAAATATAAGCTACTATTAAATCATTAAAATCAATTAGAGGTGAGCATGACATAAAGTTAGCATTGCAAGTTAGCAAGTTAGTGGTTAGATGTTAAAATGTTAGAATCCATCATCATGAGCCATCAATGGCTCTTGCAAGAGCAAGGCCTTACAGAGGCTATTAGATTCATGCAGATTATCAAGTAAGTTGTTAGCTAGTTAGTGGTTAGTAGTTAGATTGCCATGAGAAGAAAAACTGGCTTAGCATCATGTAAAAGATGGAGAAGATTATAATAGAGAAGAAAGGAGATACATTTACATAGATTGTCAATCTCTATTACATCAATATCTCTCTCTCCCTCCAGAATCAATGCGGCCCTAATACATGAATCTAAAACAAAATGAAAATACAAAAGAAAAGAGAAGAAGAACTACACTAACCTATAGTAAAGGAGAGAAAACCCTAGCCTACAGCCTTCCATTCTTGTTTCTGGCCAAACCCTGCAGTATTTATAGGCAAAAAAAGAATCTGGAAGGCCCCATAGGGCCGCAGAAACACGACTTTTACTGTGTTCTTGTAAGATCCCTAATTAGAAATACTGTATTTTTATTTTTTCCTACAGTATTTATTCTGCTTTACTGATTATTTTTTTAATCAACTTAATTTATTATTTTCTTTCTTGTGATTATTATTATTATTAAATATGAAAATTTATTTATATTGATGTTACTAATAATATGGTTAACTATTGATCTTGTTAATATTAGGATTACTATTATTTGTATTCTTTTGATACTACCCATTATCTTTCTATACCCAAACCCACCAACCTATTACATAATAGATCCATACCCAAACCCGCTACCCGTTAACCCGTAACCCATCCTATATAATCCATTCTTAAACCTAATTCTAAACCTAAGACCTAAATCCTATCATCAGCCGCCCACATCCCACACATCAACAACCGCCGCCCCCCCATGTGCCATGGCCTTCTCCCCCAACCACCCCAGGCACACCCGGATCCTCCTCCATGGTCGCCTCGCCATTGGCGAGCCTCGTGCATCCATCATGGCCGAGTTTCCCCCCTCACATCTCGCCGGAGCCGCAATCCAGGTGGCCTCCCTCCTCCCCGGCGCACGCACGGCAGCAGCAGCCATCCAGGCCGCCTCCCCCGGAGCCCCGGCGTCCGAGCATAGTCGCGAGCTCCACTGCAAGACCCCATGGCGAGACCTCCACAGCCCTGCCCTCGCCTCATTCTCCATCTCATCCACGCACAAACCACAGCCGAATTTCCCCTTGCCTGCAGCCGCAGCAGGCCCATCGCAGTGCCCAACCCACGCCCAGGCCTGGCCTTCGCCCACCAGCGCAGCAACAGGCCAAGACCATTCCCTCCTTCCTTGGGTGCGCTTCCTCGTTGCCGGAATTCCGTCGGATGCACCCCCTTCACCCACAACCAGCGCCCTCTTCTCCTCTTCTCAGCACAGCAGCACCAAGCCCACGACAGTCTACAGCAGCCTCCCTCCATTGGCCGTGCTCTCCTCGCCTAGCCCGAGGCCACGACAACGCAGCACTTGGCCGAGCTCCACCATTGCGTGAGCCCCCTCCTCTCTCTTCATATAATTGAAGTACATTAGGTGTTTTAATTATAATAATATTAATAATGATTATGTTGGTGTTGTATATAAAGTGTGTTAATGAATTTATAGATGGGTATGTACCTTGTTTTCATTGGATGCCTCTTTTCAAGTATAGCTCACGGCTACAACAAAGACATGCCAAGTTTCCCCCCTTTTGGCCTTGAAGTATCTTCCTCTGAGCCGTTTTTTCGGCTCTTCGTGAGTTGTCATGGATCACCGTAGGTGAGCGCGAACGCACCCACGTCCTTCACGGCGAGATGCTCTATCCAACGACACCCTCCGCGGCCCGGACGCCTCCGTCGGAGCCTCCGTCAGCGTGCCGCAAATTGGCTCGAGGTTAGTTTTACACTTATTTGTATGGTGGCATTTGTGTAATAATTGGGAAGTTCATTTAATTGTTTGTTAATATGTACATGTAGGGAGGTGTGCGTGAGTGTGTGTTCATATATAGACATGGGTATGTATATATAATGCATTATATAGGTATGTATAGATGTATGCATATAAGCATATATATGTGTATGTATGCATGGTTGTTAGTTTGTACCCGTATATGTATGTGTACGTGGGTGTACACGTATGTGTCGGTGTGCTCGGGAGTGTGTTTAGTATATATTTATATTTATTTGTATGTGTTGGTTACATGCTACAGCATTTCGGATTTGTTTGGTGAGATCCGGACCAGTTGCAGGAGACCCGGACCCGATTCGGATTCGTGCTCGTTATGGACCCGATACAATGGTGATTCGAAGACCGATGAATAGGATGATCCGTAGACCAGTACCAGTTCGTGCATTGAAGACCAGACGGCGATTCGATTCAGAAACCACATCATTTCATGTGAGTGTTTGCTTTTGTCTTATTTCCTTAATTATCATTGTCTATATGTAATTGTGTTTCACTTTTATCATTTCATGTGCCTATTTGATGTGTTTACTAGTATGATTACCCGTACCATTTCATATGACATCAGTGATTGTACACCCTTTGTACCATGTTGATATGATGATTTATAGGTGTCATTTCATGTATGAGTAGTTTCTCGTCGTTATTGGCTTAAACCTAGTATTGATTACCGTGGACGAGACTTGATCTTGTAATTGACCTGGTGGTGATAAACCTTAGAATATATATATTGATCTCTAGACTGACTTCTAGACTGTTAGGAGCTACTATTTTTGGATTATTGCATTAGTAAATTGACTGATATAGTGATGAGACCTTATTTATATTGACTACTAGATATAAAGGTGATTTAGACTCCATGTTGATTGAGGATATTACATTTCTTAGTTATGATCTTGATTGATTTGGATATCGATGATTGAATAAATAGGAGGTCTTCATTAACAAAATGAAATTATGGACTTGAACCTGTCGGTAGACTCGATTGGATTAGAGTTGACTTAGGGGTTGAGGAATAGGCATTGATTTGGTTGACCTGACTTGATAGATCTTAGATATATATCTGATATGTTATCGACTTTGGGACCTTATGTTTGACCTTGATAGAAGTGAGAGTGTGTGATGACTTTGATCAGATTAGAGTGTGGATATCTGAATAGATGTGTCAGAATATTGGTTATTTCAGTTATTGAGATGTGAATATATTGATGACGTGAGGATCAGAGTTGATTAATAGGGAGAGGCTGATTATTGATATATTAAAACGGTGGTTTATTGTACCAGATTAGTGATGTGGATTGATACTTGATGTTCACGATGATTGTATAGAGACTGTTGGTTGATAGATTAGTTACTATTGTATTTTAGTGCAGATGGATATGAGATATTGACCGGTTCTAGATTAGATTGTCCATTGAGCAGCATCTGGATTTGTTATTGTATGAATTTATGTTATTGAAAGTTACTGGAAAAATATTGTCGGACCGTAACACATTCATTGTTATATTATTCTACCGTTTACACGGTAATATTGTTCACATTGTTATTGTTACATTGATATTGTTATTGTTACCGTATCGTCCCAGTAATCGAAATAACATGGATATTGATTGTTATAAATGATAATGTTAATCGATAACTTACACTGGGATTGGGGAAATTGATGGAGGAGACAGCGTCTGTATTTGGGTGGACCTAGGATACAGGTTGCGCAGCCGAGATACGGTTCGACTGCAGGGTTTCGGGGGATGACTGACATCCCGTATTGTCCATATTGTCATTGTTATTGACACATTGTTATTGTTATTGTTATTGACTACCTAGCGGTAGGACCTGGTTCAATGCCAGGTGATTGGGCCGTGGTTCCGGGTATGTACGGAACCCACCTAAAGTATGGACAATGTCTCTTCTATTAATTTCAATAAATTTAGGATATCGATTGACACGTGTAGTAGGCGTAGTATGGGATGCGTCTACTGCATGTGACAATTGGTGTTCGCTGACATAATAAATGATATTAAATTGTTTATAGCATATTGTGACTGACTATATCACCTGACTGTGCATAGGTATACTATGATAGACATATGTTTGTACGTAAGACCAGATTATATACCAGACTAGTGACATATGTTAGGTCACACATGTAGACATCAGTTGTTTATTTACAGTTGTGATAGTTGTCTTATATCTTTATTCATGTTGTTATCAGATATACTACAGTTCAGTTATTTATCATGTTATTTAGTTTCTTATATCTGCAGTTGTTTTTGTTATTACTTTATGCATATTGTTTATATGCACGAGCTTTCCCTTTACACACACACTCACCAGGTCGCTTACTGACAACCCTGGATTTGCACGTCTAGATATTGGACGCTTGTTTCCATTATGCAGGTGTTCGATGAGACTGTACGCTTTGCGAGCAGCTGGACTCTCTCTCCCTTTTGATTCTGGTATTCTTGCATTTCTTTATTCTTACTATTACTCTTTGATTCATGTATATCACCCTGGCTTCTATTCTGTTTCTTATTTCATTTCAGATCATGTGTAGCCTTTATCTGTATTATTGCAGTGATTATTGATTATTATGGTTGGATTTATAGTTTGTTCAGGTTACCTTAGGCTTAGCGTATATATATGGGGTATTTTCCTCATGTATATACGTCACCGACTCTCGTCGCGACTCCGTTTCTACGTATTTTGGGAAGCGGGGCGTGACAGTTTTTATGGCAATACCAGGGACTTAGGTCTCTGATTTTAGTCTGTGGTTTCGTACAACTGTGAGGAACTCTTAATTATTTTCAGTTTTGGGTGAATTGGATCCGGGTTTCTTCAGATTCCTCCCCAATTTCTGGATCCAATTTATCTTCTAGAAGCCTTTAGCTTGCTCTTCAAGAAATAAAATTTAATTACCCGAAATTGGGTTTAATTAGGCTCTTATTCTAATTTTACCCTTGAACTCTTGATTATCTGCAAAATAGACCAGAACACGGGTGAGAAGCGTTATTTTATTCATAAACCAGTAGGGAAATGCAATGTAATGATGCAAAATCACAGACTAATCAATAATCCACATGAATTTAATAGCATCTACAAGGTCTTGCTCTTGCAAAAGCCATTGATGGCTCATGATGATAGATTCTAATATTCTAACATTTTAACAATTAACCCACTAACAAGCTAACTTACAATGCCTTCTTTATTTCATGCTCACATCTACTTGGTTCTGATGATCTAATAGTAGCTTGGATGTGTTTGAATATGGAAGAACAATCTTTTAAGCCATGTTTTGTATCGTCTCTTGAAGCCAAGGACTAGTGATGGCCAAGGATCCATATGAGGCAACTATCACTAAGAGATTAGCATGGTTAGTGGAGCAATTAGTAATTAGTAGCCATGAGTTTTCTTTCATCGTTTTTCTTCTTTTTCTATACGTTGTTTTAAAAATCATTTTCAAATTTTTTTATCATTTTCTATTGTTGTTTCCATCACTCTCTTAGTTCACCTATGTTTTCATCTTCCTTTTTTTCTTTTATTTGTTTTTAGCACCATTTTCTCAATCACTCCACCACACATTCCACTTGTTTTACTTCATTTCTTTGTTCTTGTTTTTCTTCCACCTATTACTAAACTCTCTTCTTTATTGTTTTCACTTTGACGTTTTCATCGTCTTCTCTACTTATCACTTCTGGATATTTTTCTTTTCTTTTTCTCATTCTTTAACAAAGAAGAACTTGTTAACATATGATGTGAATAAGGACTGTTAATACTTTTATCGCCTCTCATCCCTATGAATTTGACCCGTTGAGTCAATGCTATAACGGAAGTATCGATGGAACATTAGCACACACGCTTTCACATTGATTTCATAAAACACACATTTTTAAGTGCTGGTTTTACCCCGATTAACTAACACATATCAGCTGCGATATATCGTGTCAGACAGTTGTTATTCATTATGTTAGTAAACACCAATTGCCACATGCAATAGATGCATTCCATACTACGCCTACTGCACATGTTAATTGGGGTTCTAAGTTATTAAAACTGATCGGTTGGAGATATTGTCTGTGGTCTTATATATACCCGGGACCACGGCCTAGACTCCTGGCATTGAACCAGGCCCTCGCGCTAGGTAGTCAGGTAACATGTATAACAGGACATGTAACATGTGTAACATGTAAACAGGACAGGGTATCAGTCACCCTCGGGAATCCTGCAGTGGAACCCTATTTCAGCTGCGCAACTTATATCCTAAGTCCACCCAAAGTACAGATGTTGTCTCCTTCATCAATTTTCCCAATCCCAGTATAAGTTGTTTAATGATCATGTTATTATATTATCAAGATTAGATAATGTACATGTTACTTAGATCACTGGGATAACTCGGTGATAGATACAGTAACAACATCAACAATATAAACAGGATATAAGTGTAACAAGATGTCAGCGTACAGGATAAACAGGATGATGTTGTTATCATATTGCAATATTTTTTCAGCGACTTTAGTAACATGGACAGTATGATTATCAAGTAAATATCAAATATAATCAGTCAAATTTTTCAGTGAAATCATGATATTCATGATGAGTAATGACATGCAGGCATGAACATAATAATTTAGGGCAAAATATTTAATCACTTGTACAAGTATATAATCATGAAAATTTACAACTTTCTAATTATATTTACATGCTAGGAATTTAAATAGGTAATTTAGAGAACTAACTTTAACTAAATAAGTCACACATTAATTTAATCTACCATAATAGTACACAATTTATTTAAAGTGAGACAAAAAGACACTAACATGAAATAACACTGAAATACCCACTAAAGTAAACAAAGAATACTCACATGAAATGACGCGATTTTGGGTCCGAATCACCATCGGGTCGGCACTGTACGAGCTGGTTCGGATCTTCGAATCGCCTTGTGTGTCGGTCTTCAAATAGCCTTGCGTATTGGCACTCTGCGAATATGAATCCGGATCGGGTCCGGGTCTTCCGTAAACACGACTCCGGGTCAGCTGTATAATTGCAACACACAGATAGAGAGGGACAGAGAGACACATACACCTATTTAACACACAAACACACACACACACACACAACACATTCACACCCAAACAACACACATATATATTAACACACACAGAGCATGTATACACACTTACAAACACACACACACACACACACATAAATATAGACAGAATGAAAGAGAGAGAGAGAGAGACAAAGAATACCGACAGGGAGAGGTAGAGATGAGAGAGAGGGTCACAGCTATGGAGAAGAGATGCAGAAGTGTACAGTTAGTTGGGAGGAGCTGCGATAATGGAGCAGCACGGGTGGTACTCAGGTAAGAGGCAATAAAAAGAGAGGGTGCTCGTACTCTAGTGACACGTCGAGCAAGGGGAGGAGGCTCACGGTATTGCATGAGTTGAGGGAGAGAAGGGATGTGCACAGTCTGCGTGGGTGAGGAAGGAGGTACGACCAAAGGGGAGATAGGTGGCGGATCTCGCTGGAGAGGTAGTGGCGGAACTTGGCGATGGAGTGCTGGTCTGGTCGTGCGAGGCGTTGTCGATGGTGGGCTGGGGGTTCAGCCATGGGGGTGTTGCTTGTGGTCTGCGATGGCCAGCGAGAAGGGGGAGGAGGTTTTCGTGCAGAGGTTGAATGCAGGTGGGGGTCTCCAGTGCACGACCATGGGGTGAAGATCACGGTGGCACGCTACACATTGTTGACACTCAAAAAGACAAACTCTCCTAGGTGGTATTTCAAACGGTCCAAACAACATCCCAACTTGACATTTACAAAAGACAAGATGCGGATAAGCTGACGACCAAGATTTACCAATCCTCAGAGACCAAGCGATGCCTTGAAACTTACTTATCTAATGAAGCAGACAGTAAGCCAAGCATCACCAGTAACGAAGCCTAAGTGTGGCCCAGAGGATAGCCTCGCTTGAAGCTTCATAGCCTTATTAAAGGTCTAAGATATTAGCTTCGCCTGAAGCTTCTCATGAGAGCTTCTCTTGAAGCTCTACAGAGCTCTACAAAGAGCTAATCTTTAGCTTCGCTTGAAGCTTTATAGCCTTGTTAAAAGTGTTAAGCATGATTTTGTCACATTTTCGTGCCCATATTTATCTATCATTTGTTTATAAATAATGCTATTCTGATATTTTTAATGTGTTTGCAGACATAGTGTTAGGAGAAGACTGAAGCACAAAAACACTCTTTCGAGACTGTAAAGAGCGTTAAAAGGAGATAAAAGCGAGATAGGAGGTTTGACACTGCTAGGATAGCTCTACTATGCCTAAAACTGACATCAAAGAAATCTACGATCAATTCGGAAGAGTTTGAGGCCAGTTCGAGCTAAAATGTAATTTTGCAAAAGTTAGAGGCTTAAACGCAAAATGGACAAAGATGCAAAAGTGCAAAATTAATTTAATGATTCTCCTTGTAATTTTATAACTATTTAGACCTTCATGTAAAATAGCCTAACCTTAAACTATAAATATACATGTAAAGGTAAGGGTTTGGGGGCCTTTAATTTTGGCCACCTTTTATGCCCAGTACTTGGCCGACTGCTGCCTCATTTTCTTTGGCCGAAATTTCCTCTAAATATTAAATTAAATTTTTTTCTTTTAGTGCTTTGATCAATGGCTGTTGAGTTCCTTGTATGCTCTTGATTCTACAACTATTTTTCGTCCTCGTGTGTTGCACAATGAAGGCTCAGAATGTTACCTCGGAGAACGCGCTCGAGGCAGCGCAATTCTTTTGTTGTCTTCAGTGTGCTCTTGTTCACGCCAGGGGGGGTTCTTGACATGTGAGGCCCATGATGAGGGGATTTTGCAGAAAGAGGACATTATTTCCCATTGTATGTATCTTGAATTGGATGTGGGCCCATAAGAAAGAGGTTTCGCAGCACATCTATTTTGTGCACACAAGGGAAATGTGGCACATTCATTTTGTGCGCACGAATTTACTGTAGCACCAGGTTAGCTTTGCTTTAATTTTGATATTTATTTTTGTTTTAGAGTTAACTAGTTAGTTTAATTGACTATACTCTCTTCATTTTAGTTAATTATTGATTGTATTTATTAGATTAGATGTTTAATTATTTAGATAATTTCTATGTTAGGAATTTTAGCATGAGTAGCTAATTATTTTCTAGTGTCTAGGGGAGATGAATCTAAGCTAGATTTTCGTGTGGTCAACATGTAATTTCCTAAGTAGAGCTGTTTGAAGACACCGATTGACTTACGACTTTTTGGAGATTATTTCTAAAATCACTAGTTGTTTGACAAGCTATGCAGCTCTAATTAATGGTCCATACTTAGGGTTTTACCGCTTTTTAGGTTTTAATTTATTCAGTACTTTTATTCACCTTTGATGGATCATATACGTGGATGATACCCTGTGCTTAGATCTAATATTTAGACTTAATTTTCTGGCTAGGAATAAGACTTTGGTGATTGACAACAGACTGTTAAGAAGATCGAGATTGACCACATGATGCTAATTTAGGGGATTGAATCCTAGATGCTTTACTTTTCTCTAGGTTAATTATTACTTTAGAAATCAAAACTCATAAACTCTTTAACCTAATTTGCTTAGAAGTATTGAAACCATAAGAACCACATGTCCCTGTGGATCAACCCTCAAGTGCTACAATCAAGTGACCGTACACTTGCAGTTAAAACAAGGAGAGAAATCTCCCCATCAAGTTTTTAGTACCATTGCTGGGGACACGGTGTTCTATCTTTAGTTTTGACACTGAATTGAAAAAAAAAAAAAACCAAAAATTCAAAAAAAAATCAAAAATAAAATCCTTTTCCCATAGCTTATCCAAATTCATTTGGTTTTGATCCATTTTATAGGCCAAACACTCCTTTCCATCCCCCAACCTCTCTTCCGAACTTTAATGAATACATCTATCCTATGAACTACTCATTTTCTTCATACCATCACATGAGTTGTCATCACTGTCAAGATACAAATCATCCTTCAGAACAGTGTCCTTCAATAGGGTATTCGCTAGAACTAGGTCAAAATCAATTCCACACATTTCAAGGACCTACGAGCGAATCCTATCCATTAAATTTCAATTCGGGGTGTTGAATTATTCTGATTCTACATGGGACCAATCACATACAAATTCTCAATCCAATTAGTCCTACACTAAATCATCACCTCCATCTTGGGTATTTGATAATGATCATGAGAAACCGATGAGCACATTAGAGAAAAGTTTCAAATCCATGCCGCAGACTATGGTCGAAACCAATCAGCAGTTAATCGAGGCATGTGCTCATATGGATAAGATAATGACTTATCTCAGTCAACATGTTTCAACTCCAAGTCCAGATTAATTCAAGAGTTTCATCAACTTCCACAAGTTGATTTCAACAGCAATCATTAGGATACACAATCAACATTTGAGGAGCCTTTCTAAAACTTAAGGCAATTTTCACAACAAAAACTCAGTAACAATGTTCAACACTTGGCCCGCCTAAATAGGACAGCAAATGAGGTAGTTAGTGGGCAAGCAAAGAATTCCTTATCCACTCAATCTATTGCTGGGCCAAAACCTTCAATTCTAGAAAACACATTCATTTTTCTGAAGTGAAAAAGTTTATTTAAGATCCGACGAGCAAATTGATGATCATATTGACGTGTCTACTTATTCTATCGAGATATCCTTCGAGTCTACTCCATCATTTTATTTGAATCGTATTAAAGAAATTGAACATGAGAAGCCTGTTGAGGAAATTATGAAGGTCCATGAAGTGTACAAACTTGGTAATGATCCTCAGTATCTGGATGAAGTGATTAGAAATTATTTGGCTACACATACACTAATGTGGAGCCAGTTGAATCTTATTGTCAGGATGAATGTGATATTGATGAACTTTGCTTCAAGAGAAATATAAGAATGAATTTTTTAAGTTCTGTGAAAAGGAAAGGGTTGAGGAGCAGAAGATTGCATCCACTCACATAGAAAAAATGGAGCACACTGATCAAAATTGTGAGGATGCCTATATGAATAATGAGCCTTTGTTTCTTGATGAGCTTTTTACTGAAGAGTGTTATCACAATGGTGAGAAAATATGTGTGAGGATCTTGAGTTTAGAGTTTTCTTTGAGAAAAGAAAACTCGATTTAAGTATCTTCACTTTCGATGAGCCAACCAATGATCAAGCTTTTGAAAGCATGATTCAAGAATCTCTAACTAATCAAAGCTCTGAAAACCTATTTGAAAACGAACTCATATGTTTGGATGAATCAGTTAGAGATGCTTTGGTTAGTTACACACCTCCAAAGAAACTTGTTGATCTAAGTTTTATGGTGATGTTTGAGGATGAGCTTAAATTCCTAGGCACTTATATTGTGGATACTCTAATTATGTTATAATAATGATGAATTTGTGAGGAGAAGATGTGGGAGAAAAGTAGGAGGAGATTGAAGAAAGTGATGAACAAGTTGGAGAGGATGAACACAAAGCTGACAAAACGATTGACCTCTCCAATTCGTCCATTGAAGAGAACCCATTAGAATGATGGGAAGCGAGCTCAAGGAAATAGACCTAGAAAGATCTATGTGGGGAGGAGATGGTGAATTGTACATTTGCATATATATTTTTCTTTTAGTTTTGTGAGTCTTATTATTTCTCTTTTAGTTAGTTGAGTCAGTTTTAGTGAGTCTTTTATTTATCTCTTTCTTTATCCTATGTGTCGAGTTTATTATAAGTGATACAGGATAAGTAAGAAGGCATCCACCACACAAAGGAAGCAATTTTGTTGCTTCGGCAGCTTGGTTTTCTAGCGCACTGTGAGTATATCTAATTCTAGCATACTGTTTACATTTCTGTATGCTTAGATTGCATGATCATCATGATCGTCATCATAATTATGTGCATATTTTGGGTATGTAAATTACATGCTAGATTCTTTTTATCTCTGTATTCATGTGAATGCATGAGGACATGGTACAGTTTAGGTGTGGGGGAGATTCACATATTTTTTTCTTTTAGGAATCTTTTTAGTTTTGTTTTCCTTTTGGTATTTCTTTTCTTTTAGGAGTCTTTTTGGTTTTGTTTTGCTTTTTCAGATTTTTTTTGTTTTCTTTTCTTTCTTTATCTTCATTTTCTTTTAGGAATCTTTAGAAAAAAATTGAAAAAAAAAAAGAGTTAAAAATTTTCTACAAATGGTTAGCTAGTATGTGAGTGATTTAGTATCTACGAGTAGCTTTTAAAGGTGAAATCAAGATGAGAGTCATTGAGTCTTAAAATAAAGAGTAGAATCTAAAAACTGACATAGCATCTAAACTTAGTTTATGTGATTATGTACCCAAAAACACTTACACTACTAGTTCATAGGCTTGAGATGTTGAAGACAACTGAAAGATTTAAAAAAAGTTATATTATAAAAAAGTTATATATATATATATATATATATATATATATATATATATTTATTAATTAAGCCTTATTTTGTGGCCTCAGTTGCTTGAGTAATTAAATCCATAGGAGTGTTTTTACATTTATTGCCCTAAGACCATCTGATTTGGGTGCATTGTCCTAAAACTCGTTACATGGATAGCTGAGAAAGCCTAATAGGATAAGACACCATAAAACATAACAACTTTGGTTATCAATTAGTTAGGTGTCTTGGCCTTAGGAAGCCTCGATATCTACGCGAAAGATAATTAAAAAGTATTAAAAAAAGAAAAAGAAAAAAGTATTGCAAAATAAGTATTAAAGTTGGAATCAAATATTCCCAAGCTTGAGAAATATATCACTATCACTGGGTGTATAGGATCTGGGACCTGGAATATGTGGTGTAAATGTTGGCCCAAGAGGTTACACTCTCCATTTGTTTAGAGTTTTGATGATAACAAAACACTTAAAAGCTATATTGGTACTAATAAGTTTGTTCTAGATGAGTTTCAGGTTAGTACCATTCATGATGGCCATTACTTAGCTATTGCAAGGTTTGCAAGGTTTATGATGCTAATAGGGCAAATGGCGCAAGAAGGAATGATCATAGAAGAGAAGGCTTTAGCATGTCATTGCATGGCTCAAGACTTTAGTTTGGCTCAAGAGACTTCATTAGTTTTGTTTTTAGTTTATAGTTTTGTTAAAGAATAGTGGATAGGTTGAAGCTTAAATACACACACATAATTTCAATACGTTTGGTTTTTGATTGAATCGGTTTTGGATTTCAAGTACATATATCGGGTTTTGGATTTGAACCAGTTTTAGTTCTGCTGATTTGCTTGACACCTTTTTACTTTTCTTATCATAACTTTTTATTCTTATATTCAAATAATATGATTCAACTTGAATTTCAAAGATAACTTTCAGATCTAAATTTCTTATTCAATAATCATTTTCAGATTCAAATTTTAAAGATGTCAAATATTTGATTGAACTCTGTTCTTGTTCTGAAAATAGCTTACAGTTTCTGTTTTGACACCTGTCAGTTTTATTGATAAATTTCTCATCTAAACTGATATTGAGTTGATTTTAGTTGGATTAAAAAGAAGACTTAAATATCTACAAATTATTCCTATATACCTTATTCTGAATTCGAACGTTTGCAGCCTAAAAAATGTGCTCAAAGTAGACCAATCTGCCAGATTGGCAGTAATGGCTGATTTTCTGGAGGCTGATTTTTAACATGTTTTCAAAATGTGTTTTAAGTTCAAATAAAACGTGGTTAGCTGTTTTAGAGGGTCAATTTCTTCCTCTTATATTCAGGTAAAACTTTTCTATGTTTACTCTTCCTAAATCCTATATAAAGGGGTCATTAGGGTAGAGGTTTTCACAACAAGCATTGGCAAAAATATTCAAAGTTTCAAAGAGTTTGGTCCTTGGTTTTTGTGCTGAAGAATCTCTCATCGCTGAAGTTTTATTTTCTAAACTCTTTGAATTTCATTTTCTTTTTCCACTTACAATATTTGAGCTTCAATTCTAACCATTGTTTTACAGGGTTCTTGTAAGGGAAAGAGGCTTTTGCAAAAGAGAGTTTGTGGTCTTTTGATCACCAAAAAGTACTTGTGTTCGAGATTGTGGAGTTGGGTACTCCGTGTGATTACTTGTGTTCGAGATTGTGGAGTTGGGTATTCCGGTGTGATTGTAACTCTTTGTGAAGTTATAGTGGTTAGAAATCCTTCTGGGTGAAGGCGGGGATGTAGAGCTGGGTGCTCGAACCTCGAAAAAATTCTCGGTGTTTGCGTTTGGTTTACTTGCTCTTATCTCTTGCATTATTTTCTTTATTTCAGTTACTTGCTTCAATTACTTACTTTCTCTTCATTTCAATTGCTATATTCACTTGTTGCATCATATTTTTTAATAGGGCATTGATTAGCATTATCACCTATTCACCCCCCCCTCTAGGTGATTTCAATTGGTATCAGAGCCTACGCTCCTGATATTAGGTTTAACCGCCTAGGAGTGAGATCTTGGTTTGCTAGTCTACATTTGCATTTTCATTTGCACACATTTAGTTTGCACTCATGGATAGCCCTCCTATGTTTGACTTTCCTAGACATGATATTTGGAAGGCCAAGATGAGTTGTCATTTAAAAAGCCTAGGACATCTAGTTTATCAAGCCACTACCAAAGAATCCTTCCCCAATGATAGCAAGCATAGAAAGGCCAATGCATTAGCCCTTAAGACACTTAGAGCATCTCTTAATAAAGATCTATTACATGTATTTGCTCACTATGATTCAGCTTTTACAGTTTGGAGCATCTTGGCTTCTCCCGAGCTACCAAGGATCATCAATAAGTTGAGGAGATCTAGGAGAGACAAGTCCGACGAGCATTGTCTCATGGTCCAAGGGAATGACTCCCTTGAGGTACAATCAGAATCTCAACTAGATGATAGCTCTAGTTCCTATTGTTATGGGTGTTTAGAAGTTCAAACTTTAAATATGGAACTTGCTACAATGCTTGAAAAAATTTTAGAAAAACATGATCTTTTGAAAAAGAAAATTTTGAACTAAAGAAGAAATGAAGGATTTGTGTTCAATTTTGAATTGATTTTGCAAGAGAAGGAAGAGATTGCTAGTGAACGTGACTCACTTAAATCTCAACTTGACCTTGCCCTAAAGGAAAATGAATTTTTGAAAAACAAAATGATTATGATGATGTTGTGAAAAATAATGAGATTTTATCTTCAAAATTGGATTTATTTTAAAAGATAACCATTCTTTGAAAAATGAAATTGATTTCATTACTAAAGAATTAGATCTTGTTTAAAATAAAAATAAATCTTTGAAAAAGGATATAGATAATCATGTTTGCCATGCTAGTGTAGCTTCGTCATCTAGCACATCTATTGCATGCTCCACTTTATTTTCAACTATTGAAAATGATATAAATATTTTGAAGAAAAGTGTTGATTGTTTGGGCTCCACTTTGAGCCATTGTGCCATGAACCACACACGCTTGGAATCCTTGGTTCGAAAGAAACAAGTTCCATCTTTGCATGCACACCCTCCACGGCATACACATACTTCCCACGGTCACCACCATCCCATGTATGCTCATGTGTACACATGTACACATTGTGGACGTAAGGGCCACCTTGCTAGATTTTGTTATGATCGTATATATTATGAAAATTTAGCAAATAATGTTGTTTGGGTTAGGAAAGGTACTAACCCCTATGGACCCAAAAGAAAATGGGTACCAAAGACCACCCCTATGGTTTTTGATGTAGGTGTGGGCTCTCGCATCACGTGAGAGTGGCGATATCTTTAAGTGGATGCGTTCCGTGCCTAAAGAAAACAATTTGAATGCATCACTTTCAAGGGGAGTTTGGTGGAGAGGACCACCATTGGTTTGGAAAACTAGAGAGGTGCCTTTATCAGTTTTGGTATCAATCTCTAACTCCCGTTTATATTTGCATGTTTTTTTTTTCATGTCATTGATTTATAACATGTCATGTTTTATTGTTCATTATGCCTATGCCATGTTTATTAGAATAGTGATATACTTGTTAGTTATTTGAGACACTCTTGTTTAAAATAGACTTATATCATTGTGTTCTCACTTTGTTTTTATAACTAATATGTATGTCCTAGATCTAATGTTCATGCATATACATAATGATCATATGGATGTTTATGATTTTTATTTTGATACTTCATGTTTTGATTAGTATGTTAAATGCCATGATTATTAGACCATTGACATGCATGTATAGCTTTTGAGTTCACCCATGTTTATATTGACACATATGTTGTGTTCTCACCCTTGTTTAGCTATCGTGTCTTTCATAGTTCTATTAGCATGTAGATTTACATAATGATTATTTTATGTTTGTAATGATGATTTATGTCCCATTTTATGTTACATGATTTGATCAATTGTTTAGATGTTAGTTTTCATTAAAACTAGGATATATACTTGTACATATTATGGGCCACAAATATGTTTGTGCTTGAACGCTCTTTTGTACCCATTAGATGTGCTAGTATAGTTTAGTTTTGATGATTCATGCATTCTAACTTGTATTCCCTATTTTGAATATGTTTTATGATCTTGTGTTTTAACTTCATGTATGTCTATTTTGCCAAACTTTAAGATATACATGTATACCCTTTGAGTCATTTGCTTTTCATGCAAATCGTTATTATGGACTTAAATTGTGTTTAGGGATATGTATGTATACTTCTTGTTTTGTCAAAACATACATATGCCTTGAAGTATGAATTGGGTTTAATGAAAATTTAGTTTTGATGAGTCTCATGTTTTCATGTTTAAAGGAATACCTTAATTGAGCTTAAGTGCATATTTTCATGATAGTGTGTTTCACATTACACTTGTACACTCTCCTTATTTGATGGTTTCTCATGATTTTGTTTTCATGAGTATGATATGTGCTATATAGATTTTGAGTGTTTTTAGTGCCATGTGATTTACATGTGTTTCATGAAAAACAAGTTTGTTTTATTCCTTTCTTGAAGGATTTCGTACTAGTTTACAAGTTTTTCCATTTAACTAGTTGCTATATTCTTCGTTTTGGTAGAGTTTTTCAAACATACTTTATGTTCAAACCTATTTTTGAAAACCCTACCATCTAAGGGTGGTTGGTTGGGCGACCATGCCTTGTATGTTATTATTGAAAATCATTTTAAAACATGTGCATGAAATGGGTGGTAGGTTATATGAGGTATACACTTGATCTTATTATTGTTTCAATTGGTATCATTGGATCGTTTCAATTGGTATCAATACTGACATTCTTTTTGTATACTCATATATGTTTAATTTGTACTCAATAATATCACAAATTTTAGTTTTGCCAAACTTGATTTTTAATGAATATCATATTTAAATTGATTAGTTTTCAATTGGTATCCTAATACAAGCTTATGGATCATTTTAATTGGTATTTCATAAAGGGGGAAAAAATTCGTATTTTATCTCTCAATTGATATTTGGTTTACCTTTGTTTTCCACTCCCATACTTTATGATGAAAAATGATTTAAAGGAAAATTAATATGGATTTTAATTTGGTATCATATGAAAAATACTTACAATTGGTATCAAGATGCTTATTTGTTTACTTTCTATTGGTATCAAGATGCATGATTTTTAATTGTTTATTTACTAAAGGGGGAGAAGTATTTTGTTGTTTTTATACTTCGCTTATTGTTTTTGTTTTATTAATAACAAGAATTTTTATATATTGATTATCTTTCAATTGGTATCATGATTCACTTATATTGATATTTTTTTTGGAAGAATATGTTTTATTGCTTACTTGGACCCCTTTATTGATGATTGACAAAGGGGGAGAAGTATTTAAGTTTATATGCATATTTATACAAGAACATAGTTTGGTTAGTTTGATTTTTTATTGGTATCAAGACATTATTTCAGAACATGTTCATGTAAAGATTTATTTTAGTATTAAAAACTTGTTTTATGCATATCTATGCATTGTCATTATTTATTGGTTGTTTCCTAACCCTTTTTGATGTATGACAAAAAGGGGAGAAGTATTGGTAATTTCATGTTTTGGTTTCATATTTTGTACATGTTCATATTTTGTACTTGTTTATCTCATATATGTATTTGTAGGTTTCATGTTTTATACATATTCATATATGTATATGCTTTCATATTTTATACTTGATAAAATAGAGTATCATTTGAGGGAGAGTTTTTATATCCCTTTTATATCTTGATAATATAGCCTATTTGTTTTGTCATCATCAAAAAGGGGGAGATTGTTGGCCCAAGAGGTTACACTCTCCATTTGTTTAGAGTTTTGATGATAACAAAACACTTAAAAGCTATATTGGTACTAATAAGTTTGTTCAAGATGAGTTTCAGGTTAGTACCATTCATGATGGCCATTACTTAGCTATTGCAAGGTTTGCAAGGTTTATGATGCTAATAGGGCAAATGGCGCAAGAAGGAATGATCATAGAAGAGAAGGCTTTAGCATGTCATTGCATGGCTCAAGACTTTAGTTTGGCTCAAGAGACTTCATTAGTTTTGTTTTTAGTTTTATAGTTTTGTTAAAGAATAGTGGATAGGTTGAAGCTCAAATACACACACATAATTTCAATACGTTTGGTTTTTGATTGAATCGGTTTTGGATTTCAAGTACATATATCGGGTTTTGGATTTGAACCAGTTTTAGTTCTGCTGATTTGCTTGACACCTTTTTACTTTTCTTATCATAACTTTTTATTCTTATATTCAAATAATATGATTCAACTTGCATTTCAAAGATAACTTTCAGATCTAAATTTATTATTCAATAATCATTTTCAGATTCAAATTTTAAAGATGTCAAATATTTGGTTGAACTCTATTCTTGTTCTGAAAACAGCTTACAGTTTCTGTTTTGACACCTGTCAGTTTTTTATTGATAAATTTCTCATCTAAACTGATATTGAGTTGATTTTAGTTGGATTAAAAAGAAGACTTAAATATCTACAAATTATTCCTATATACCTTATTCTGAATTCGAACGTTTGCAGCCTAAAAAATGTGCTCAAAGTAGACCAATCTGCCAGATTGGCAGTAATGGCTGATTTTCTGGAGGCTGATTTTTAACATGTTTTCAAAATGTGTTTTAAGTTCAAATAAAGCGTGGTTAGCTGTTTTAGAGGGTCAATTTCTTCCTCTTATATTCAGGTAAAACTTTTCTATGTTTACTCTTCCTAAATCCTATATAAAGGGGTCATTAGGGTAGAGGTTTTCACAACAAGCATTGGCAAAAATATTCAAAGTTTCAAAAGAGTTTGGTCCTTGGTTTTTGTGCTGAAGAATCTCTCATCGCTGAAGTTTTATTTTCTAAACTCTTTGAATTTCATTTTCTTTTTCCACTTACAATATTTGAGCTTCAATTCTAACCATTGTTCTACAGGGTTCTTGTAAGGGAAAGAGGCTTTTGCAAAAGAGAGTTTGTGGTCTTTTGATCACCAAGAAGTACTTGTGTTCGAGATTGTGGAGTTGGGTACTCCGGTGTGATTACTTGTGTTCGAGATTGTGGAGTTGGGTACTCCGGTGTGATTGTAACTCTTTGTGAAGTTATAGTGGTTAGAAATCCTTCTGGGTGAAGGCGGGGATGTAGAGCTGGGTGCTCGAACCTCGAAAAAATTCTCGGTGTTTGCGTTTGGTTTACTTGCTCTTATCTCTTACATTATTTTCTTTATTTCAATTACTTGCTTCAATTACTTACTTTCTCTTCATTTCATTGCTATTGCTATATTCACTTGTTGCATCATATTTTTTAATAGGGCATTGATTAGCATTATCACCTATTCACCCCCCCTCTAGGTGATTTCAGTAAAGTTTTTGGAGTTA
This sequence comes from Agave tequilana, assembly GCA_038442645.1. Lineage (NCBI taxonomy): Eukaryota > Viridiplantae > Streptophyta > Magnoliopsida > Asparagales > Asparagaceae > Agave > Agave tequilana. Next base: position 44,235 of record JAVJIF010015463.1, on the reverse strand, counting down.
AGACTTTATTTTATAGACAATATGATTTCTTGAGTTGTGATTGATCTAGAAAATGAAATTCATGAAAATTTATGATCTTGCTAACTAGTTAACTTGAGTAGATAAAAAAAATTTCCTTTCTTGATTTTCGGTTATCCTTATTTTACTTTTGTTTATTTCTTAATCCCATTCTTTTATGGATTTTGTGGGTGTAATCTACTAAAAACTCTCACGAGACAAAACTCGTCCTCTAGGATAACCTAGGTGTTTAACAGCTTGTTGCACGTGCTAAGTGCAACCGTGATTCCTACGAAAGTGAGTTAGGTTAGGTTAGCTTAGTTTTTCTTTATATTTGTTTTGCTCGATGACTAGCAAAAGATAGGTGTGGGGTACTTGTTGAGCTCGATTTTGTCACATTTTCATGCCTATATTTATCTATCATTTGTTTATAAATAATGCTATTCGGGTATATATGTATATATATATATATATATATGGATGTATATATATGGATGTGTATATAAGTCTATGTATGTGTTTGTGTATACTCGTATGTGGGTGTACACACGCGTGTTTATACTGTATCATACATGTGTGAGTATATACATATGTCACGTGTGTGTGTGTGTGTGTGTGTGTGTGTGTGTGTGTGTGTTAATTACCCTTCCTCTTTATGTATGGTTTTCATGTTACAGTGATTTCGAACTCGTTCGTTCAATCCGAACTCGATAACGAGAGATTCGAATTGTGCTCGTCGTGGACCCGATACACTGGCGATTCGAAGACTGACTCATGAGATGATCCGGAGATCCGAACTTGTTCGTACAGTGCAGACCTGATGGCGGTTCGGACCCGAAACCGCATAATTTTATGCAAGTGTACATGATACTCTCCTCGTTGACTTTCGTATTGATTTTAATTCTGTCTCTTAATTATAAATTCTGAATATCATATCTCATGTTAGTCGATATCATCCTGTGATCACGTTTACATATCAGATTTTCCTCCTCCCATTATATGACTAATTATTGTATTATTGATATCTTTACCGGTATCGTCTCGTGATCGGGTTACATTGCCTTACATATCATGTTTGCATCTCGTTTCTGTACATGCATGCATCCAACTTAATTGACATTATTATTTGTGTGTGATAGCCTGATTTAGTGACATAAAATTTGTACTGACTGTGACAAATATTGTGATTTGGATCTTGAGGATAACTGGATAATAATGAAATGAATATTATGAAATTAATCTTGAGGAAATCAATCAAAATATCTTGTGATACATTATTAAGAATATTTTATTGGATTATGTTATATATGATCATGACCAATTTACTAAGACCATTGGATTACATATTGGATGACACTGACACTATCTGCATTATTTTACATTTGTCACTTGATATTGCCCCGTTTACATTGTCTCGTGATCTTGATACACATTGTATTCACTATTTGACACTGATATTCTTGATACCGATTCCTGATTCTGTTACACTGAGTTACACACTATCTTACACTTGCATTGATTAATGAAATTAACCAAGCCGGGGTAGCTAGGGGAGAATGGTAGCGGAGGATCAGGGAGGTGTGCTTGGAATGGCAGCTCCTCCGAGGGCCTTTCCACACGTGATCTTGTGTTCTTGTGATTTATGTGTGCACCTGTTATTACATGTTACATGATACCTGAGCACAATGAACTGTTTCTCCCTGCTATCAGGATCCACTAACACCCCGCTTGTTTGATATGCAGTTGTCCTGTGGGTTGAAAAACAGGATGGTTGCGTTAGTATAAGGTTAATAAAATGCTAGACATATGCACTTGCATCATATCCTGCATTCTTGTATTGTTCCTATTCGTGATCCAGTATCTGACTTGTGTTCTCATGATTCTGATACTTGAAACTCCTGTGACACGCATTATCTTGATTACCTAATATTACTGAACTGACCATGTGATTTTAACTTGTGATCTCGTGTTCTTGTGATCTTGTGATTATGTTACACGACAGTTACTCGTTCAGGATATCTCATGTCCATTATATTCATGTCACAACATGCATGTATAGTCTTATTGTACATGATCTATCAACCTGATTATTTCTGTTATTGTTATTACTTTCAGTTTTCAATACTGTCAAACATATTATTCTTATTATTTCAATGCCCTACTTGTACTGTTACTGCATTTTCATATTCTCTTTCCTACTGTTCTTTTCTCTTTGTGTACTCTTGCTGGTCCAGTTCTAACGAACCTTTATTATTTTTCAGTATCTAGATTAGGGAGCTGACATAGAGAGTTAATTGTAGAACATATTCTGGTTCAGTCGTTCTCTGGTGGGTTCAGTTTCTTTTCTTGACTTGTCTTATTTAGATATGGTGGATGATATTGTTTATTGTTTTAGTATTTCATATATGTACTTTTATCCCTGTGCTTTGGTGTATATGCATATATGTGTGCTATCCTGTTCATTACTGACATCTTAAGGTATTCATGGAAGAGATTGCACTCTTCGTGAGTATTTGTTGGCCATCGTCAACTGTACTCCGTATTTTGGGAGCGGTGTGTGACACATTCGGCTTAACGTGGATCCGCCCATTATTAGTCTGTAGTCATACACGTTTTTGTTTTTTGAGTATATGCAAACATGTCCATTTATCAAATTTTTTCTTTGAAATATACGTCGTAGCCTGGTGTAAGTAGGATTTGAGCTCAGACATTGTTCCTACTATAAAGAGATTCTACTGTTTTGCTACAGTTACACTTGCTCCTTTTATCAATTATAAGTCAATGAAAATTGAGTAAATAACTTTTAAGAAATTGAAATATGGTTTACTTAATTTTTGGAAGAAAAGAAAATAACTAAGTTATCGAGCTCAATGCCATTTCAACAAAAAATAATTGTACTAGTTAATTAAACTAAAAGTAATATGGATTATTAAAAGGAAAATTATTAATAGAATAGCAATAATATTGATAAAATTGATCTAAGATATCATGTTGTAAGCCATAAGAGTTAATTCAAATATGATTAATTTGTTAAAAATTCAGCATAAATTAATTTTTCATTGAACAACGGTTAATAAAAGAGTATATTTGCAAAACAAATAAAAAACACAAAGGCCATATAAAAAATATGTAATTCTCAAAAGAAAAAGACGTATGTGCTAAAACCCCAAAATAGAAAGTCAAAAATAACCGTTGGGCGCTCCGCTTTGCAATCTGTCCGAGTCCGAGTCTGATTCGATGACAGAGAGATTGTTAGCTTAGCCATGAAGCTAATTTAGCTCACCGTTAGATTAATGCCCACTCAGCCTCGTTGATAAATACATACCCTATTTAAACAACGGCCCCTTCACCCTCTCTGAAACCCGCAACCCAAAATCCTAAACCCTAACCCAAATCAAGAAGCAATCAACGCCTTTCTCAAGATCTGGATACAAACGAATCAAGGCGCCGGTGATCGCCGGGATCTGGAGACGGGAAATTCTGCTAATTACCCAGTGATTCTTGTCCAAATTCCTATGTACAACGAAAATGAGGTCCTTTTTCTCTTCTTTCTTCTTCCGATTTCTTCTTCCTGTGATTTCATTTTGATTTCGTCCTTGTTTGCGATGGCTGTGTTCCTTTTTTGGGGGTCGATGTGAACAGGTGAATGTGGCCTCTCATGGCCATCTGATCGGATCATTGTTAATTAAAGTAATAATCATGGTTTAAATGAGTAAAGATTGAGAATTCCTTTTCTTTTTCTCTTTATGTTATGTTTAATTCTTTTCTTTTGTTTTGTTTTTGTATTGGGGTTGTCTTCTTCATCTTCCTCTTGCAATTCTTGCGTTCTTCATTCTCTGGGAGATTTTTTTTTCCCCTAATGCTTTTTTATCTCTTTAATTCGTTTGATGTACGCGCATTCCTGAATCTGATCCGGGTGTAATCTTTTTCTGTTTCAAATCTAGCAAATGAGGTGTTTTTGGCAGCAGTGTCTGCAAAAGAACATAATTCATGGGAATTAGTTGTAATCCAGTGACAAGGTCAGTTTCTTATTATGAGTCTATAACCTCTGTTTATTATAGTCAATTCTATTTCCCCAATTTTAGCAAGTAGCAATGGATGATTAAGAAAGGTTGTGCATCACTTTTATGCTATGTTAATTTTTATCCTTCCTGATTAATAAATTCTGTCTATAATTAATAATAACCATGGCATTATTTCATCACTTTAACATCTGTCAAGATACTATTGGGGGTTATGATTTTAACTCGCCTATTTTCGTATTCCCGTCTTATTACCTCAAAGAAATCATCATCAGTAGTTTGTTACATGTTGAAAACTTGAAATTTGCTTAAATGTTTTTCTGTGATTTTAAATGTTATATTCTGTAATTTTGTTACATGAGAATGTTCTATGAGTCTGTAGCTAGGATGCACTGTTAAGGGATGGTGCTTGGTAATATTGGTAAAGGGGAAGATTGGCAAAAGAGAGTACATCAATTGTTCTCTATCAGGTGTTTGATAGGCTTAGTCCTGTTTATGATGTCAATAATGATAATATATTTTGTTATTACATATACATATTAATGCCTTGTAGAACCAGGATACTGTCAATAATATGCTAGTTACCTTAGGAAATTATTTAGAATTGCACTCTCCTATCTTCATCATTGAGTTGTTATTACTGTCTTTATTATGGTATTTGTATTCCAGCATGTGAAAGAATTGGAGCTTTTAGTTATTACCTATGTATATTAATAAAAGAACAGTAACTGTTTTATTCCATAATGGGCATAATCCCTCCCATGATATGCTGGACGTGAATGGCTTCTACTTAGATCACAAAAAATGTAGGTGAACTTTCTATTTTAAATGATTGTTACGTCCTTTGTTTCATTTTGATGTGTTATTAGGTATATGATGTTTCACCAGAATGCACTTCTGTAGTAAAATTAAGCTAATATGATGACCAATAACAATTATTGCCACTCTCATAACATTACTTCCTAGTAGTTTGCACAACTAAACCCACTAATTTAACTTTCTATGATATGGAGTAGGGTTCAAATCCTAAGTAGTAATTTAGCAACAAGTAAAAACATGGTGGCAGATGGATGGAGAAATTTTTTGTAGTTAGCCATACCAGGTACATGTACCTTGTAAAAGAAATCATCACCCATCTGCTGCCATAACTTTCCCACAAAATTGGCCATAGTTTCTCAAAATCAGCCATCCTGGAAACAAATTGGTAGTCTTGGCAAGTGGCTGCAGTTTAAAAGTCAAAAACTTGAACATTTTTAGGGTTATTTAGCCAACCAAATAGGCTCATATTAAGATAAAGAGATGGACGATTAAAGATAATGATGACAATAGATATGACAAGTGTTGTTAATTGGGAAGTTTTAAGAAGTCTCTTATCTCTTTCTGGAAGGCATTGCATGTGTAAAAGGTTCACAAATTTTAGACATGACTTGAACAACAGATAATGAGAGCAATTTATCATTATTAATTAGGGAGAGAGCGGAGCAGTTTCAAGTAAAGTAGAAGCATTCGAGATTCAAGCAGCTAGTGCACTTTCCATCCCAAGCAGACTATTAGACTTGGAAACATGGACAAGGCCCTAGGAGGCACCTAGAATGGCAAGCTATTTTGGGTAATTCATCTAAATCAAATTGTTCTGAAAATTTAGAACAGGGAGCATTTACATTTCACGGAAATAGATGAGTATATATTTCGCGTGCATGCATAGCTTGATGGGGGTGAGATCAGTTGATTACAGAGAATCAGTCCTTCAGTCCTTTGTTGTGTAGTGGGGTTGGTGGTAGTATGCTCAAAGGAATACCAAGTTGATTTTAAATGCCAATGATCAGTCAATTCTTTTATCTTATGTTCAGTCTACCGCGTGTTTCGGTCTCTTGTTTAGGATCTTTCTAATTATGATTTTATGCTCTTGACCAAAATTGTGACCATTTACGTTTTGAGGATATGTACTTAGCCATTTAGGACTGGATGGTTTATTCACCTTTTATTTTTATATCACAGTTTTTTTGCTGGATTTTTTGTTATTATGATACTCTGAACATATTTTCTTTATTTTCTAATTAAGGAGCATAACCTCTCTTCCTTCATCCTTCAATATTTTTGATTATTCTTTTTGGAACCCAGTTCACTTGAATCTGAAAACTTCTACTGTGCATTTTATTGTTGTACAATGGTCGGTTCTTCTGGCTCAATAGACTACACATATTATATTTGGGAGATAACTCTATTGGAGAAATATTATAAATAAGTCCATAAAATTTTGGGAAGCATTTTAAAAGTGAAGGCATTATACTGATTGATTGATCAAGTTGCTTCTTCCATGGAGCTTGTTACCCTGGCCATTGCAAATCCCTACCTGAAATTTTCACTTATTGCAAATCCTTTTTTGGGAGTTGATGTTAACAGGTAAATGCGGCCTCTCATGGTGATTCGATCAGATCATTATCCAGGTGCTTGATGATTCCACCGACCCAGTAGTTAATTAAGGTAATAATCATGGTTTAAATGAGTAAAGACTGGCAATGCCATTCCTTTTCTCTTTATGTTCTGTTTTGTTCTTATTTGATTTCACATTGGGGTTGTCTTCTTCATCTTCCCTTGTGATTTTGCGTTCTTGATTCTCAGGGAGAGAAAAAGTTCACTTTTTTTCTTTAATATGGTTTAATTTTCACGCAAATGCTTTGGGTTCTTGAATCTGATCTGAGTATCATTTTTTTTGTTCCAAACTCAGATACTGAGGTGTTTTTGGTACCAGTGTCTGCAAAAGAACAGAATTCATGGGGCTTTAATTGTAATTCTGTGACAAGCCAGTTTCTAATTATGATCTGTGTTAATAATAGTCGATTCTATTTTCCCATTTTTAGCAAATAGCAATGGATGATTAAGAAAGTTGATGCATCACGTTTATGCTATGCTAATTTTTATCCTTCTTGATTAAGAAATCCTGTCTATAATTAATAATAACCATGACACTATTTCATCACTTCAACATCAGTAAATATATTATTGGGGGTTTAGATTTTAACTCGCCTTTTTTGTATTCCTATTTTATTAGAGGAAAGAAATCATCAACAGTAGTTTATTTCATGTTAATGATTTTTCGATTTTTCCCATATGACATCGGCTAGTAATGTAATTTTGCATCAAAAATTTATTATTGTTATCTCGTATAGCCAGATTCTCGAGTCTCAGGTGGTACAATTGTCATGAGGTTGAGTGGGGCAAGTAGTATTAGGTTGATACCATGTTATTGATTTTCTATTTTTTTAAATTGTTCTACTGAACTACATAAGAATCTAGCATTTTAGCGCCCATATTACTGTGATAGTGCTAGTTTAGATTGTAATATATTTTCTCATGGAAATGCTTTATGATTGTTGTGTGGATTCTGAATCTCATATTCTTATTTCATAACATGATTGTTTTTATAATCTCTGGCTTTTAATTTATTTGGTTTTTTTTTTCTTATTTAGTAGCAACCAGAGAAAAGTACAAGACAATTGATAACTTGTTTTCTAAACACGTGGATAAGACATCCCAAATAATCAAGTTTCTTTCAAAATTTCATATTCATGACTCTTCACTTTTTATGGCACTGTCAAACACCACAATGCCACTTGATTTTTTAGTGGTTTATTTGGTGATTTTTTGAATATGTATTTATTGTTTCCTGACTATATTTTTGTGGTATCAAAATTGATTTTCAATAGATCCTGCTCAATCTCCAAGTCGTCAAGCAACCTTTGAAGCCAAATTGCCTCCTTCATAGCCTCCATCATGGCCATATATTCAGCCTTTGTAATAGACAAAACGATAGTAGACTATAGAATAGCGCGCCAACTTATCAGTGCTTGGGATAATGTGATACATACCCCATCGTAGACCGGCGCTTGTCAAGGTCTCCTGCGTAATCAGGATCGACATATCCAAGACACTTTTGCTTTCTCATAGAATCCTTTTCGAACACCAAACCAATATCTATGGTACCCTTTGATGTACCATAGAATCCACTTCACTGCCTTCTAATGACCCTCACCGGGATTGTGCATATATTTGCTAACCATCGAGATATCTTGTAACAAATCAGTGCCTTGTACACTATCTTGTTGACTATTCTTGACGATCTCCCTAACAAATCCAACAAAACAATGCGGAAACAATAAGTGAAAGCATATCTAAATAGATAATGATCAGATCTTTACCTTCAAATGAAACTGTCAACCAGTTTCCAAGGTGATTTGCTCCACCCAAACGAAACTCCGTAACGAAACTTGGAAAGCTCTGATACCACTTGTTGGGACTTGTCGGAGGTCTTGTGCAAACACCAAAGTTTGCCGCAGAACAATCACAAACACAACAAGAATAAAACAAATGAGAAAGAAAGCGAGAAACACAGATTTAACGAGATTCAGCAATTGCCTACGCCCTCAGGACAGAAAGGGGAGAGATCTTATTAATCAATTAATTCAGATTAGAATCAATGGGGACAATACCTCTCTTTATATATTCAGAGAGCCCATGAAGAAAAGAAAACCAACTCTGAAATCGGATAAGAAATGAAATCAGAATTCTATTAGGAAACTGCCAGAAGCTCGTGACTGTTGACAGCCATGTTGACCTGTCGATAGACTGCACCAACATAAGTCTCGAGTTGGACAACTGCCTGAGCTGCGCATGTTGACAGACTGAGCTCCAGCTGTCGACAGGCCTCCAGTGGTTTTTGACGGACTGTCTAACTTAACTCTCTGTTTGGTGTATCCACGTATCTGTTATTGACCGCAATGATGGGCCTCTTGACAACGGTCTTCTGCACATGTTTTCTGCTGATGCTGCCTCCATCAATCTAATGGGCTAAAAAAAAACCTACGAACAAGATTTTAAACTTTCTCCCCTATACAACAACCCTCACTGTTACATGTGTGAGCATGCAGTTACGCTCATACGACATACGCACATACATATATGTCAGGTGCGCATATTCCCTCACAGAATTTCCCAAAGCCACAACCATCCACCCAGCTACACAAAAACACACCCTTGCAAAGAGGGTCAGCAATTAAAGTAGGATTGATTTCTAATCTCAAAATGTTGATATGGTGGAAAGGCATATGATTATCCTAAAATCATGTCATTGAAGAAGTTTGCACATCATCTAAATACAAAGATGTGACAAATAAAAGAAACTGGAAGTTTGGGGTGAGAGAGAGGGGAGAGAGCTTTTACAGTTTTGATTGAGAGGGGGGAGAGAGAGCTTTCATAGTTTAGGCTGAGAGAGCGAGGAGAGAGAGCTGCGATAGGTTGGGCTTAAAAGGAGAAGAAAGAGGCAACTAGAAATGAGTGTAATTTGGTCCTAAAATATAGTCATGTGCACACGTGTAACTTGACACAAAATTAACAGCTGATTACCTTTTTCAATAGTTGGGGAGACTCAGGTACTTGTAGTGAAGTTAAAAATAAGGTAGTACCTTTCATATAGACCCGACCACGATTCAGCTCGAACTGTCGGTCACAGGAACCAGAGCCGGATCGGGCCGCCAGTTTCGTGATTTCGAACCAAACCGGAACCGGTGCCCAGACAGTCCAGTTCCAGTTTCGTTCTGAAAGAATCAGATCTGTCGGTTCTGGTTCAGGACCGACAGCTCCAGTTCAGAATCACTCTATTTTTTATTTTATTTTGCTTTTGGCCTGGGCCAGTCTGGGCCTAGCCCAGGCCTGGGCCAGTCTGGCAAGTGCCCACATCAAACTTGAAAAAAAAATTAATTTTTTTGCCTCTATTTGGTCTTGAACCCGTGACCTCCCCTTATTAAATGACACTTTAATCAACTGAGCTAATAGGCTTTTTGGTTAGAGTCTTTAGATAATATATATACTTTTTAATGCAATAGTTTAAAAAAAAGAAGAAAGAAACGGTTCCAGAACTGGAAATGTCTGATTTTGGAAGCGGCCGCTGACGGTTCGGTCCGGTTCCTCCAACCCCGAAACCGAAAACTAGCAGTTCCGCAACCGGGACCAGCAGTTCCAGAATCGTGATCAGGTTGCTTTCATAGAAGTCAGGCAAAGTACATTTCATGTAATTTACCTAAAAGTCAATGAATATTAAGTAATGTGTAATTCACTTAAGGTGTGCAATATAAAACATAATTTATCTCTCTCAATGTCATTTCAACGTGAAATAATTGTCAATCACATATAATATAATTTGGCCAAATTAAAGAAATGATTAATAAATATAATTTAGTGTTGTCATGTAAAATTGTAAAAATTAATTTACTTGTGATTTGATTTGTTACTGTTCTCCACTAATTTTTTTTGTCCTAGTTACAAGAAGTGATGACGAGGATCGGCGGAGGAGCAAAATGGCGGGCTTGATTTCAAATTTTAGGTCAGTACTAAAAGAAACCTCTTCTTTCTATTTTGGTTTTTCTTCTTTTAATTAGGGTTTCAAAGATAAGGGTTTTCTTGATCTAATTGAAGAAAGATACTGTGTTGAGGTTTTATTTGTAAATAATTTGCATGTGGTGTGCTATATTCTTGATTACATGTGATTTCATTCTACTTTTTTGCTGCCCTATTTAGAAATTCCCATGAATCTCTCTCCCAATCACCCATGAATCACATGAAACGAGTTAATTTGATCTTTTTTTCTACTATTTTTCTTTTCTTCTTTCAATTAGGGTTTGAAAGATTAGGGGTTTATAATGTGATTAATGAAAGATATTGTTCATTTTTCAGTCATATGACCAGAGCCATTAAAAAGACTACAAATGCTCATTTTTGATGCGTGCAAAATTTTGCTAATAGAAGATCCAAAATATCAGAATAGCTTTCACCTGAAGTTAATACCATCCAATAGTTTACCAAGACTTCCAGAATCCATTTAACAGTCTGTTGAGCCTCTATTTGTCTGAAGTTTTTATTCTAACAACTTGGAATATATAAACCACTCCTCCGGTTGCTTCCTCATGACTTACAATGTTATATAAGTGTAACAGATTTTTCGATAAGTAATTTCTGCATTTATGTGATCTTGAAAAATTAAGGCACAAATTTTACTTTTCATGGGAGTATTTGGTTCTGTTCAACCTATTTTCCAAAACAAAAGATATAACCATCTAATAAACAATTCTTGTTGGAGGACACAAAGCAGCTAGTTATCAAGTAATCCTAGTATTTAGTATTTGTTAACACTTTCTCCAATTCATTTATATCCTTTCCTGGTGTTATCGCAATAAAATGCATTATATGTAGTTACCATGTTCGATGCCTTTTCTTCCTCATATTGTTTCATCCCTTGTGTTATTAGGACAGGGTGGCATTCCATCAAGGTCTAGAGTGTGGGCTTCAAGGATGAACAATTGAAATTGGTTGACAGTTTCTATTCTTTTTTGCAAGTAATTTTATTCCTCATCTTTTCAGTCCAATCGAAATTTCTGAATCCATTTGAAATTCTGAAACTTTTCAGTCCAACATAATAAATCTTCGGGGAGGAGTGCTTGCTTTAATGCAAAGATTATTGTCACTCGTGGATTAGCAATTAAAGACATCATTTGTCAGTAGAAGCCGAACACAAGAACTTAATTAGTAGAGTACTCAGAGAAAAATCATCTGTTGCTTCCTGTGGTCAAAGATGACGGTCTCTCTGTATTTTTGTGCCATCCATAGGCGAAAATTGAGGACATATTGAAATTTGTGCATAATTTGGACAACAAGACTCAAACCTGGACCTTGATTAATTTAAAATGGGTCAAATCTATTTCATATGGAATTCCTCACCCAACTCAAATAAAAACCATGGTTTAAATCAAATACAATAAGATTTTAATCTGATCATGGTGAAGTTTGGTGCAACAACCGACCTATCCCTCCTTAAAGGGATCAAAATGTGGTGCTGTGTGATTTTCCTTTTATGAACTAACATCTTTTTATGAATATGATATGATTGGCACTTTGATTGCTATACTTTGTTTGTTGGTGAAAGTAACAGCTAGGAATTGGAATTTGGAGACGCGTGTATGGATTGGAGGAACTGTGTGAAGTTTTCATATTGTGTATAATGCTTGATGTTGTGTTTAACTTGGATTGGAGTTCTGAGAGTTAGTTAAGATGGAAATTGACAAAAGAATGCACAGGCTATCTCATAGGAAGATTTATAAATGGATTATCTTACTTTGGTTAATATGACTTAAGGTGGTTTACTGGGTTTTGTCAGGTGTTGACTAAAGCCTTACATGTGTTGAGATTAGAATTAGACTAAATATAATTGTGGAGAATTAAATTTTAAGCTGCCACAGGGGCTTTTGTTTTCCTGTCCTGATGTATGAGTGTGAGAGCTGTCTTGACTCTCAAGCAGCTTACGGTTTCATTTGACAATACAGCTGACGATAAGTTCAAACTACAAGTGCATAATGAATTCCTTTCGTTCATTTACCTATAACATATTAAATCTTTCCCTGCACTACATCTCACTTATTATTTTTATCTTTGCTTATTGTTATAGTCAAGTTTCACCTTAAATTGATGAAATATCGATGTCATATTCCAATCATTGAGCCTCACTTCTAATTATTAAGGTTAATTATGTATTCAGCAATATCAATTTCAGCTATGGGTGTAGGTTTGTGATAATGTTAAATGCGTAATAAGTTCCTTTGAATTATTTTCCGTGTTAATTTCTCATGGGATAATTTTTTACTATGTCATCTTGGACTTGCTAACCTTTCTGGTTCCTATCTATTGGTTAAAACATAATAACTGTGGAATGCTAATGTTAGCATTCTGTTCAGAGTCCTTTGTAATATGAAATTGGCAAATTTGATTACTTTGAAATGCATGGGTAACTGCTTTTAGGATGTGCAATCCTTTTCCAAAGCTGTCGCATTCTTGGGCACATGTTTCTAAATAGACATTTATATCATTATTACTTATTTAAAAGATTTGAGCTTTTTTTGGAAATAATTTCCCAATGGTGATGAAAATATTTTTCTTGGGAATGTAGGTTTAGGGTTTCTTATTATAAGTTCGATTGGCACAATCTGCATTTTGTTCTTTGCTTGAAAGTTACGGACATGCCTTTCTTTGCCAAGGATGTTCACCTTTTAGCTAGTATATTTTCTAATATTAAAAATAACGATAACGTAACAATAACGTTTTTCCTTTGTTATGTTAACATATGTTATAACGTAACGCATAACGTAGGTTACGCGATTTAATATTTATTTAATAAAAATAAATATTTATACTATATTTAAAATTTTTATAAATACAAAATTATTTTTAAAATATTTAAAAAATATCAAAACAATATATAACACATTTAGCAAGTCTCACAATAAATTTTAGCGAACATCGAGGAACTAAGGTGCTCCGATGTCGTGTGGTTCCTTGTCAATTGAAGAGAGATCGATGACGTGTTCTTCGTCAATTGAAGAGTCGTGTTGTTTTTTATTTTTGGAGCATTAAAATCATACAATGACAAGTTCCTCGTCAATTGAAGAGAGATCAATGAGAGAGGAACTGGCGTGCATCGATGCTCGCTGATGAGAGAAATGAAATTGAGAGGAACTGTAGAGAGAGGAGGAACCACACGAGAGTCACTGTTGTTGTCATCGTCGACTGCAGAAAGGAGAGGAACTTGGGTGCTTCTATGCTTTGCTCATCGTCGCCAATTTAGGGTTTCACGTAGATTTGGTCTTAAAAGAGAAATCGCTTCGCTGTTTAATATTTGCAATTTGTGTAAATAATGTAAGTTACGAACGTTATGTTGTCATAACGTAACGTTCGTATAACGCTCCAAAAAACGCTCGTTATTGAGGACTGCATTTTTTGCGAGTCTTATATAACGGCTAGGTGTCGTTATGTTCTGTAACGGGTTTTTTAAAACATTGATATTTTCTATTAAATTATTTTCTTCTTACATTTTTCACTTTTTGTTCAACAATTATATACCTTTCTTTTGTTCGGCAATTTGTTTAGTTTATGATGTTCAGTGCGAGGTAGATGGGGAGGTCGTTGTTTGGAAAATTGACGAGGGACTGGATCTATGTTTGCATGCAACTATAAATGTGAATACGTGTGTGAAATATTTCTATATACGTGTGTATATGTGAATGTGTTGATATATGTTTCTCTGTGTGTGTGTGAATATATGTGTACATATATATTCATACTTATATACATATATTCATATAGAAATATACATGTCTGTGTGCATTTTTACTTGCGTGGGTGTGTTATGTATGTATATATATGTTCATATGTATTTATGTACACATGTATAATTATATATGTATATGTAAGCTTGTATATGAATTTTTATAGGCTTGAACGCTAAAGCTTTGCTTGGTACGTGCCTCATGTGCTGGTTAGTTTCTCCTGAAACATTTTTGAAATATCCACACGAGGTTAGTTATGTGTTATTTATTATTAATATATTTTATTAAATTATTACAACATATAAATATCTCATTTATAGTTAAAATGTCTATTTATTTACAGTTTAAGTATGTAAAACAAAGATACGCCTCATCAATAAGACAGTCAAGAGATGTCTATTAAAATTCGTAAGTTTTTTTTTTTCAAAATTTTTGTACTCTAAGCTTGTTTCTTCCCCTCGCAAAATCTAGTTAGAATGCATGCATGCATGTTATATATGGATATGTTTGTATATATGTATGTACGTTTGTATGTATTTGTGTATATATGCATGTCTATATATGTGTGTCTCTATATGTATGTATTGATTTCTGTATACATGTGTTTATAACTGTGTATCTATTTATATATGTGAATATATATTTGCCAATATATGAGTGTGTGCTTGTATATATTCATATGCCTGTATATATGTATATTATATGTGTATGTGTCTATATGTGTATATTTGAATATGTATATATGTGTTTGTCTCTATATTGGTGTATGTATTTTTATATGTGAATATATGTGTATAAGTGTTTGCATGCAACTATATATATGAATATATATGTGAAATGTTTCTATATATGTACGTATATGTGAATTTTCTCAATATATTTTAATGTATCTATGAATGTGAATGTGTATATATTTATACATATATACATATAGAAATATGCATATGTCTTGGTGTGTTTTTATTTGCGCGGGTGTGTTGTGTGCACATATTTATATACTTATGTACACACATATAATTATGCATGTAGTATGTATGTTTGTACATGAATTAATATAGGCTTGAACGTGCAAAGCTTAGCTATGCACGTTCACTACGGAATCGGAAGCAATACGTTCGCACGTCTCTCTTCTTCTTCTCTCCTGTCTCACTCGTCTCTCTCTCTTCTCCTTCTCTTTCTTATGTCAGTCGCAAGTCATTTCTCTGCGCTCTCCTTTCTCTTTCTCATTGCTCCCCGCAAATAATTAATGAAAGACCAAGAGAACAATGTTACCATTTCATTTACTTTTTTCCCAGATTCCATAAAACTTATGAAGCTCCATCTTCCCAGTAGAATAATGTTACCACTCGATCTTTCTCTCTTCTCCTTCCCTCTCTTATGTCAGGTCGCAAGTCATCTCTTTGCGCTTTCCTTTCTCTTTCTTATTGTTCTCCGCAAAAAATTAATGAAATACCAAGAGAACAATGCTACTATGTCATGTACTTTCTCGCAAATTCCATAAAACTCATGAAGCTCCATCTCCCCAATAGAACAATTTTTCAAGCATCGAACCTGCACATCACTAAATACATGTCTCTTTACAAATGATGTACGCTCTTAAGACCGCCTTCGACCTCTTTGAACCCTCTCATATCCTTCAAGACCTACATCCTGACCTCCTTTACTACGTGTTTATATAGCCATGGCCCTAAGAGCTGTCAAACACTTTTATATCCACCGGCACCACTTGTATCGCTTTCTTCTACCACCACTTTTTCAGAAGTTCCAATTTCTTCTACCATTACTTTTCAATACCCCAACACAAGTTCCTGTATGCTAAGATGTTGGACAACCAATGCTCAAACACTCACATGAGATTGCCCTTCAACATCCTACTCATCAAAACTTTCCATAGGGATCAAGGCTAAATATATGATTTACTTGTAGTCTGTCACGACAAGGAAATGGTACATATGGGTTATTTGGTGCCCGACACCATAGATGAGGACTGCAAGAGATGTCTGTTGTTAATCCAGTGTTTGAGCAACTATGAGAGCTCTTCTGTTTTTTTCCTTTGGCAACAAATACATCTTTGAGTTTAATAAAGGCATGGGCTCTAAATGCGAATATCGACGAAGGGTGATCAGGTTCTTTTGTCGAACAATTTTTTTAATGTTATATTTTTTTTTTATAAAATTAACTTTGCTAGTGCAGGTAATTTGGAGACAATCCGAACTTTTTCACCATTCTCAAGCTTGGTTGACAATGATGTCTTGACAGGTTTTTTTTTTGTTATTTTTCTTTATTATCTTTACAAAAGGTTATTATGTATAATTTTCTAGTTTCTTGAAGGTTGATGTGCAGTTGGTCTCTCATGATCCATTTCCGAAACATGTACAAGAGGTAAATTATATATTATTGATGATTAATGTGTTATATTTTATTTTTAAATTTATTTTTGCTACTGTAGATCACTTGGTGACAATTCAAACTTTTCAGTGTTCTCAAACTTGTCAAGACTAGAAGATTAACATTGATATACTGTTAGATTTGTTTCTTTGTTTTCAATTATTATCATTACAAAATATTATTATGTATATATTTATAGTTTTTTAAGGTTGAAACATTTACGAAACATGCACTTGAGGTTAGTCGTGTTATTTATTATAAATATGTTATACTTTCTTCTTTATAATTTAATTTTGCTAGTTCAGGTTCACTTGGAGACAATCCAAACTTTTTCACCATTTTCAAGCTTGGAGTCAAGACTAGAAGGTTGACATTTATGTCCATATAGGTTTCTTTCATTGTTTTTATTTATTATCATTACTAAACATTATTATGTATATTTTTCGTATTTTTAAAGGTTGGTGCGTGGTTGGTTTCTCGTGAAGTATGTGCGAAACATCTACAAGAGGTAGTTATATGTTATTTATTATTAATATGTTTTATATTAAATTTTTACGCATATTCTCATTTATAGTTATATGTTTATTTATTTTCAGTTGAAGTTTGCAAAACAAAGCTACACGCTCCTTCATCGATAAGAAATCGAGGTATGGCTACTAGAATCATATAAGTGTTTTCTTAAAAAATTTAAAGTCTAAGCTCATTCTTTTCCCCATCAAAATATAGTTAGAATGCATGCATGTATTCTATGTATAGATATGTATGTCTGTATACATATATGTACATTTGTATGCGTATATATGTGAGTGCTTGTCTCTACATGTATGCATGTATTTTTGTACGTACATTGTGTTTATAATTGTGTATTTATCCATGTATGTGAAGATGTATGCGTATGTGTATGTGTGTAGCATGTAACTACATATGTGAATATATATGTGATTGTGCCAATATATGAGTGTATGTGTCTGTACATGTGCAAGTGCCTATAAATATGTGTATATATGAATATATGTGTATGTGTCTATCCGTGCATGCATCTATATTTGTGATTATATTTATATGTGTATGTATTTGTATATGTGAATATATGTGTATATCTCTATATTTTTAGAGGTATATTTATATATAAATATATGTGTATGTGTCTAAATCTATGTATGCATGCAACTATATATGTAAATATATATGTGAAATATTTCTATATATGTGGGTATATGTGAAGGTGCCAGTATATGTTGATGTTTATATAAATGTGAATGTGTGTGTACATAAATAGAAATATTCATACGCCCTTTGCGTTTTTATTTGCACAGGTGTGTTATGCAAGTACATATGTATTTATATATGTAAGCACATATTTATGTACACATGTATAATTATGCATGTACTGTGTATGCTTGTACATGAATTATTATAAGCTTGAATGTGCAAAGCTTAGCTGTGCATGTTCATCGAGGAATCAGAATTAATATGTCTGTGCCTCTATATCCTTTTTTCTTTGGCAATGAATACATCTCCGAGTTTAATAAAGCCATGGGCTCAAAATGCGAACATCGACGAAGGGTGATTAGGTTTTTTTTTTGTCGAACAACTTTTCTAATGTTATAATTCTGTATAAATTAACTTTGCTAGTGCAGGTTACTTGGAGACAATCCGATCTTTTTCACCATTCTCAAGCTTGGTTGACATTGATGTCTTGACAGTTTTTTTTGTTTTTTTCATTTATTATGTTTATAAAAGGTTATTATGTATAATTTTCTAGTTTCTTGAAGGTTGATGTGTAGTTGGTCTCTCATGAACCATTTCAAAAAATGTACAAGAGGTAAATTATATGTTATTTATGGTTAATGTGTTATATTTTCTTTTTTAATTTACTTTTGCTACTATAGATCACTTGGTTACAAATTCAAACTTTTCAATGTTCTCAAACTTGTTGTTAAAACTAGAAGATTAACATTGATGTCTTGATAGGTTTGTTTCTTTATTTTCATTTATTATCATTACAAAATATTATTATGCATATATTTTTAGTTTTTTTAAGGTTGGTGTGCGGTTGGTTTTTCGTGAAACATTTATGAAACATGCACTTGAGGTTAGTCATGTGTTATTTATTATAAACATATTATACGTTCTTTTTAAAAATTAATTTTGCTAGTTCAAGTCACTTGGAGACAATTCATTCTTTTTCACCATTCTCAAGCTTGGAGTCAAGACTGGAAGGTTGACATTGATGTCGGTACAGGTTTGTTTCATTGTTTTTATTTATTATCATTACTAAACATTATTATGTATATTTTTTCATATTTTTAAAGGTTGGTGCAGGGTTGGTTTCTCGTGAAGTGTATGCGAAACATCTACAAGAGGTAGTTATATGTTATTTATTATTAATATTTTTTATATTAAATTTTTACCACTTATTCTCATTTATAGTTATATGTTTATTTATTTTCAGTTGAAGTTTGCAAAACAAAGCTACACGCACCTTCATCGATAAGACAATCGAGGTATGGCTACTAGAATCATGTAAGTGTTTTCTTAAAAATTTTAAACTCTAAGCTCATTCTTTTCCCCCATCAAAATCTAGTTAGAATGCATGCATGTATGCTATGTATGGATATGTATTTCTGTATACATACGTATTTCTGTATACATATGTTTGTATGCGTATATATGTGAGTGCTTGTCTCTGCATGTATTTATGTATTTTTGTACATACATTGTGTTTATAATTGTGTATTTACCCATGTATGTGAAGATGTATATGTATATATGTGTATGTGTGTAGTATGTAACTACACATGTGAATATATATGTGGATGTGCCAATATATGAGTGTGTGTTTGTACATGTGCAAGTGCCTTCATATATGCGTGTATATATGAATATATGTGTACGTGTCTATTCGTGCATGCATCTATATATGTGATTATATTTATATGTGTGTGTATTTGTATATGTGAATGTGTATATCCTTATATTTTTGTATGAATATTTATTATAAATATGTGTTTGTGTCTGAATCTATGTATGCATGCAACTATATATGTAAATATACACGTGAAATATTTTTATATATGTGGGTATATGTGAAGGTGTCAATATATGTTGATGTTTATATAAATGTGAATATATGTGTATTGAATATATATATATATATATATAGAAATATGTGTGCGTCCTTTGCGTTTTTATTTGCACGGGTGTGTTATGTAAGTACATATGTGTTTATATATGTAAGCACGTATTTATGTACACATGTATAATTATGCATGTACTGTGTATGTTTGTACATGAATTAATATATGCTTGAATGTGCAAAGCATAGCTGTGCATGTTTATCTAGGAATCAGAATTAATATGTCTGTGCCTCTCTATCCTTTTTTCTTTGACAACGAATACATCTCCGAGTTTAATAAAGCTATAGGCTCTAAATGCGAATATCGACGAAGGGTGTTCAGGTTCTTTTGTCGAACAACTTTTCTAATGTTATATTTTCTTTATAAAATTAACTTTGCTAGTGCAGGTAACTTGGAGACAATCCAATCTTTTTCACCCTTCTCAAGCTTGGTTGACATTGATGTCTTGATAGGTTTGTTTTGTTATTTTCATTTATTATCTTTACAAACGGTTATTATGTATATATTTCTAATTTTTTTAAGGTTGATGTGCGGTTGGTCTTTCAAGAACCATTTCTGTAACATGTACAAGAGGTAAATTATGTGTTATTTATGATTGTGTTACATTTTCTTTTAAATTTATTTTTTCTACTGTAGCTTACTTGATGACAATTCAAACTTTTCAATATTCTCAAACATTGTCAAGACTAGAAGGTTAACATTGATGTCCTGATAGGTTTGTTTCTTTATTTTTATGTATTATCATTACAAAATATTATTATGTATATATTTCTAACTTTTTAAAGGTTGGTGTGCGGTTGGCTTCTCCTGAAACATTCACAAAACATGCACTTGAGGTTAGTCATGTGCTATTTATTATAAATATGTTATACTTTCTTTTTTAAAATTTAATTTTGCTAGTTCAGGTCACTTGGAAACAATCCATACTTTTTGACCATTCTCAAGCTTGGAGTCAAGACTAGAAGGCTGACATTGATGTCCTTACAGGTTTGTTTCATTGTTTTTATTTATTATCATTATTAAACATTATTATGTATATTTTTTCATATTTTTAAAGGTTGGTGTGTGGTTGGTTTCTCGTGAAGAATATGCGAAACATCTACAAGAGGTAGTTATATCTTATTTATTATTAATATGTTTTCTAATAAATTTTTACCGCATATTCTCATTTATAGTTATATGTTTATTTATTTTCAATTAAAGTTTGCAAAACAAAGTTATACCCGTTCATCGATAAGACAATCGAGGTATGTCTATTAGAATCATGTAAGTGTTTTTTTTTTAAAATTTTAAACTCTAAGCTCATTCTTTTCCCCCTTCAAAATCTAGTTAGAATGCATGCATGTATCTATGTATGGATATGTATGTCTGTATGCACATATGTACGTTTGTTCGTGTATATATGTGCGTACTTGTCTCTACTTGTATGTATGTATTTTTGTATATACATTGTGTTTATAACTGTGTATTTATCCATGTATGTGAAGAAGTATGTGTATGTGTATATATGTGTGTATGTTATATGTAACTACATGTGTGAATATATATGTGGATGTGTCAATATATGAGTGGATGTGTCTGTATATATGCAAGTGCCTATATATGTATGTGTATATATGAATATATGTGTATGTGTTTACCCGTGCATGCATCTATATATGTGATTATATTTATATGTGTATTTATCTGTATATGTGAATATATGTGTTTATCTCTATATTTTTGTATGTATATTTATATAAATACATGTGTATGTGTCTGAATCTATGTATGCATGCAACTATATATGTGAATATACATGTGAAATAATTCTATATATGTGGGTATATGTGAAGGTGTCAATATATGTTGATGTATATATAAATGTGAATATATATGTGTATATATTTTTATCTATATATATAGAAACATGCATACGTCCTTGTGTGTTTTTATTTGCATGGGTGTGTTATATAAATACATATGTATTTATATATGTAAGCACGTATTTATGTACACATATAATTATGCATGTACTGTGTATGTTTGTAAATGAATTTATATAGGCTTAAATGTGCAAAGCTTAGTTGTGCATGTTCATCGAGGAATCAGAATTAATATGTTCGTGCCTTTCTATTCTTTTTTCTTTGCCAACGAATACATCTCTGAGTTTAATAAAGCCATGGGCTCTAAATGCAAACATCGACGAAGATTGATCAGGTTCTTTTGTCGAACAACTTTTCTAATATTATATTTTCTTTATAAAATTAACTTTGCTAGTGCAGGTAACTTGGAGATAATCTGAATTTTTTCACCATTCTCAAGCTTAGTTGACATTGATGTCTTTACAGGTTTGTTTTATTATTTTCAGTTATTATCTTTACAAAAGATTATTATGTATATTTTCTAGTTTTTTGAAGGTTGATGTGCAGTTGGTTTCTCATGAACCATTCCGAAACATGTACAAGAGGTAAATTATATGTTATTTATGATTAATGTGTTATATTTTCTTTTTTAAATTTATTTTTGCTACTGTAGATCACTTGGTAACAATTCAAACTTTTTCAGTGTTCTCAAGCTTATTGTCAAGACTAGAAGGTAAACATTGATGTCCTGATAGGTTTGTTTCTTTATTTTCATTTATTATCATTATAAAATATTATTATGTATATATTTCTAGTTTTTTTAAGGTTGGTGTGCGGTTGGTTTCTCGTGAAATATTTACGAAACATGCACTTGAGGTTAGTCATGTGTTATTTATTATTAATATGTTACTTTCTTTTTAAATTTAATTTTGCTAGTTCAGATCACTTGGAGACACTCCAGACTTTTTCACCAATCTCAAGCTCGGAGTCAAGACTAGAAGGTTGACATTAATTTCCTTACATGTTTGTTTCATTGTTTTTATTTATTATCATTACTAAACATTATTATGTACATTTTTCCATATTTTCAAAGGTTGGTGTGGTTGGTTTCTCGTGAAGTATATGTGAAACATCTATAAGAGGTCGTTATATGTTATTTATTATTAATATGTTTTATATTAAATTCGTATCGCATATTATCATTAGTTTATATGTTTATTTATTTTCAGTTGAAGTTTGCAAAACAAAGCTATGCCCCTTTATCGATAAGACAATCGAGATATGTCTACTAGAATCAGGTAAGTGTTTTTTTTTTAAATTTTAAAGTCTAAGCTCATTCTTTTTCCCTTTCAAAATCTAGTTAGAATGCATGCATGTATGCTATGCATGGATATGTATGTCTATATATATATATGTTGTGTGTGTGTGTGTGTGTGTGTGTGTGTATACATACTTTTGTATGTGTATATGAGTGCTTGTCTCCACATGTATGTATTTTGGTGCATATATCGTGTTTATAACTGTGTATTTATTCATGTATGTGAAGATGTATGTGTATGTGTATGTGTGTATGTAACTACATATGAGAATATATATGTGGATGTGCCAATATATGAGTGTATGTGTTTGTATGTGTGCCAGTGCCTATATATATATGTGTGTGTATAAATATGTGTACGTGTCATCCGTGCATGCATTTATATAGGTGATTATATTTATGTGTATGTATCTGTATATGTGAATATATGTGTATATCTCTATATTTTATATATATATTTATATGCGTATGTGTCTGAATCTATGTATGCATGCAACTATATATGTAAATATACATATGAAATATTTCTATATATGTGGGTATATGTGAAGGTGTCAATATAAGTTGATGTATACATAAATGTGAATATATATGTGTATATATTTTATATATATATATAGAAATATGCATGCATCCTTGTGTGTTTTTATTTGAACAGGTGTGTTATGTAAGTACATATGTATTGATATATGTAAACACGTATTTAGGTACACGTATAATTATGCATGCGCTGTGTATATTTGTACATGAATTAGTATAGGCATGAATGTGCAAAGCTTAGCCGTGCTTGTTCATCGAGGAATCAGAATTAATATGTTTGTGTCTTTCTATCTTTTTTTCTTTGGCAACGAATACATCTCGGAGTTTAATAAAATTATGGGCTCTAATGCGAAAATAGACGAAAGGTTATTAGGTTCTTTTGTCGAACAACTTTTCTAATGTAATATTTTCTTTATAAAATTAACTTTGCTAGTGCAGGTAACTTGGAGAAAATCCAATCTTTTTCACCATTCTCAAGTTTGGTTGACATTGATGTCTTGATAGGTTTGTTTTGTTATTTTCATTTATTATCTTTACAAACAATTATTATGTATATATTTTCTAATTTTTTGAAGGTTGATGTACAGTTGGTCTCTCAAGAACCATTTCCAAAACATGTACAAGAGGTAAATTATATATTATTTATGATTAATGTGTTACATATTCTTTTACATTTATTTTTACTACTGTAGCTCACTTGATGACAATTCAAACTTTTCAGTGTTTTCAAACTTGTTGTCAAGACTAGAAGGTTAACATTAATGTGCTGATAGGTTTGTTTCTTTATTTTCATTTATTATCGTTATAAAATATTATTATGTATATATTTCTAGTTTTTTTAAGGTTGGTGTGCGGTTGGTGACTCGTGAAACATTTACAAAACATGCACTTGAGGTCAGGCCTGTGTTATTTATTATTAATATGTTATATTTTCTTTTTTAAAATTTAATTTTGCTAGTTCAGGTCACTTGGAGACCATCCATTCTTTTTCATCATTCTCAAGTTTGGAGTCAAGACTAGAAGGTTGACATTGATGTCCTTACAGGTTTGTTTCATTGTTTTTATTTATTATCATTACTAAACATTATTATGTATATTGTTCATATTTTTAAAGGTCGGGGTGTGGTTGGTTTCTCGTGAAGTATATGTGAAACTTCTACAAGAGGTAGTTATATGTTATTTATTATTAATATGTTTTATATTAAATTTTTACTGCATATTCTCATTTATAGTTATATGTTTATTTATTTGCAGTTCAAGTTTGCAAAACAAAGTTACGCCCTTTCATCGATAAGACAATCGAGGTATGTCTACTAGAATCATGTAAGTATTTTTTTTAAAATTTTAAACTCTAAACTCATTCTTTTTCCCTTTCAAAATCTAGTTAGAATGCATGCATGTATCTATGTATGGATATGCATGTCTGTATACATATATGTACATTTGTATGTGTATATATGTGAGCGCATGTCTTTACATGTTTGTATGAATTTTTGTACATACATTGTGTTTATAATTATGTATTTATCGATGTATGTGTGTGTATATATGTGTGTATGTAGTATGTAACTACATATGTGAATATATATGTGGATGTGCCAATATCTGAGTGTATCTGTATATGTGCAAGTGCCAATATCTGAGTGTGTCTGTATATGTGAATATATGTGTACATGTCTATCCATGCATGCATCTATATATGATTATATTTATATGTGTGTGAAGCTGTATATGTGAATATATATGTATATTTCTATATTTTTGTATGTATGTTTATATATAAATATATGTGTATGTGTCTGAATCTATGTATGCATGCAACTGTATATGTAAATATACATGTTAAATATTTCTATATATGTGGGTATATGTGAAGGTGTCAATATATATAGATGTATATATAAATGTGAATATATATGTGTATATATTTTTATCTATATATGTAGAAATATGCATACATCCTTGTGTGTTTTTATTTGCACAGGTGTGTTATGTAAGTATCTATGTATTTATATATGTAAGCACGTATTTATATACACACGTATAATTATGCATGTATTGTGTATGTACATGAATTAATATAGGCTTGAATGTGCAAAGTTTAGCTATGCATTTTCATCGAGGAATCATAATTAATATGTCCGTGTCTCTCTTTTCTTTTTCTTCTCTCTCACACTCGATTTTTCTCTCTTCTTCTTCCCTCTGTTACGCTGGGCCACTCATGTCATTTCCTCTTTCCGCTTCTCTCTCTTTCTCCTTAATGCGCCTCACTCCTATCTCTCAGACACTCAGTCTCTCTCTCTCCTTCCCTCACTTACCACGGGCCACTCATATCATTTCCTTTGCGCTCTTCTTTCTCCTTAATGTGCTCTCTTCGCATTCAGGAAACCAATGAAAGACCAAGGGAATGGTGTTACCAGTTGTGTTATTTCCTGCTAATTTCATAAAGCTCCAGTAGAACAAACTTTCTAGCGTCGATCCTCTACACCGTTAAATACATGTCCCTTCATACATGATGTATGCTCTCAAGATCGCTAAACAAATGTCCTTTTCTCATAATGCATGCTCGCAAGACCGCATTCGACCTCTTTGAATCTTCCTCACATATCCTTTGAGACTTGCATCCTGACCTTTTACTATGAGTTTGTATAGCCATAAACTCCAAGGTCTGCCAAACTTTTAAGCATCCATCAGTATCGCTTTCATTGCTTTCTTCTATCACTCCTAGTGTTATTGGACAAGTTCCCTTACAATTGTCTTTTTCTAGACTACATGAGATTGCCCCTTCAACATCCTCGTCATCAGGACATTCTTGTAATGTCCCGACCCCGCGAGTACGAAGATGTTATTGCGACGTATATACGTAGATCAGAAATACCCTTACGTATATACGCTAAGTATCAGTACAGGCAAGAATCAGAGTACGAAAATACGTGGTGCATTATACATTCCTACATATGAGTACAATTACAAAGTTATTACAGGATGTGACACTATATTACATAAATATTACATTACCATAGGCTCAAATGTAAGAATACAAGGAGATATACAAGTATCAACAGTACAAATGACGCTCACGAGTTACATGAGACTCGAGAGACGCGCAGGGACCTGCAAGGATATGGCTTCAGACGGTTTGCCGATGATCAACGCTATTGCTGCGCTACTCTGATCAGCAACCGAGAGAATCCACTAGCTCCAAACTCCGAGACCTGGACATGAGGTTCCAAGGGAGTCAGAACTCCCCATCGAGAGGTGATGCGAATGCCAAATGACATGCAAAGATAAGCATACGTGTATCGATAAATCCGAAATATAAACATGCAAAATTGTGTCGTGAGCACAGTCATATAGGAGCATGTAGATAGATAGCAAGTGATATCAAGTAGGAAATACACATTGTATATAAGATAAGAGCAGGAAACTGGTAGAATAGAACACAAGTGGTAAAGTAGGATGTAAGCTGTTATAATATAATAATGATCATAAATCGGAAATCCGATGTAAAACCTGATGAAAGCAAACTCGGCAAAGCATACAACCAATTATTAGTTGGCATCTTTTATTATTATTATTACTCGTCCTACCCAGATGTCTAGATATGTGAACTAGCGCCCAAGGGCACATATATCCACATCTGAGTAAAGCAAGGTTGTTATTGGAAACCAATGGGAGTATCAACGAACATTGTTTACAGTGGGTCTTGTGCATACCCGAGACCACGGCCCAGGATCTTCCGTTGCTGGTGTACGGAATCTACTGCAAGGCGTACATGAGTGTCTTATAGGATGCCCTTATCAAGATGGTACAAAGAAAGGGAGCCAGTGCTCCCCTCGATCACCTGGAGGCCCTCAAGTCAGACCGAAAGATTTAGTTGCACAACATATCAATACCACTGTAACACGAACATATATTGATAGCCGTAAGTTTTCCCCGACTTGGTGTAAGTTTTTCTTTTTTATAGTTTATTAGATAATTATCAAATTTTGGGAATGAGCAGGAATAAGTCAAGAGTATCAGAAGTACATGTGTATCATGATTACAATTTGTACTGGAATATATCAAGATGTAAGCAAGATGTCAGGTCATCATTCCCCGTTATCGTGATAATTATAAAAGTCAGGTACGTCATGTCGGATGTCAGGTGATAACATGACTTGACGGTGATATTAGGCAGATGACAAGTGATGTCATCGTATATGTAAGCACGTCAAGCGATACAAGAAAATAGTACCGATATACGAGATCGGTACGAACACCGGAAAAACCATGCAGTTTCAGGGAAAAAACAGTATAAGTAAGATTTCAAACTCTTCACAACTATTAATAGAAGAAAAGATAATCTGACGATCAGGTAATAAGCAAGAAGCGAACACCCAAGCGGAGTTAAGCAAGCTGGAGGTACGGTCAGCAAAAAGTGTTTAACATTAGAGCGCCCGACGGAACTACTTGAATGACTCGGCTTAGAAGGCGAGTCTAAAATCCGGCAGAGTTCCGCCTAGACGAATCTAGTGGTAAAGTGCTGAGCGCTAAGCATGCCTACCAAGCGGAGCTGAGAGACCTGACAGTTTAAGCGCACTTCTCTTTCAAGAAAGTGGGCGAGAGCTAGAAGGCTAAAGTACGCTTGGGGTCTAAGCGCACTCTCAGTAGCTACCATGAAACCCATAAGGGTGCAAGCCTAAAACCAATTGGGTTGCCAGCCTGGGAGTGGGCAGAAACCCAGAGTCGGTACAAGAGTACCTACAATGTTAGTACCATATGACCATGCTATAGCGTGATAATGTAACGCCCCGATCCCGCGGATACGGAGACGTTACTGTGACGTATATACGCAGGTCAGAAATACCCACACGTATATACGCTAAGCATCAGTATACAGGCAAGAATCAGATTACGGAAGCACGTGGTGCATTATACATTCCAACATATGAGTACAATTACAAAGTTATCACCAGATGTGATACAATATTACAAGAATATTACATCACCGATAGGCGCAAGTGCGAGAATTCAAAGAGATGTACAAGTATGAACAGTACAAAAGGGTGCTCACGAGATAGCAGGAGATGCCGCGAGCCAACCAGGGGGAGTAAGGATGGGACTGGAGCTACAGCTGGTCTGTCTGCTCCGCAGAAGTAAGCTTGATCCTTAGCAGGAAGATTCCCTTCAGTCTAAGCTCTGAGACTTGGACATGAGGATCCAGAGGAGTCAGTATTCCCCGGCAAGTGGTGATGTGTATGCCAAGTGGCGTGCATAGACAAGCACAAGTGTGTCGACAAATCCGAATCATAAACATGCATTAGAAAAATCATGTCGTGAGTACCAGCATGCAGGAGCAAGTAGAGAAACAGTAAAGGATATCAAGCAGGGAAGACTCATAGTATGATAAGATAAGAGCAGGAGACTGGTGGAATAGAATATAAGTGGAAAGGCAGGACATGAACAGGTATAGTATAATAATCATAAAACCAGAAATCCGAAGTAAAACCTGATGAATGCAATTGTGGCGAAAACAAGTGGTATAACCAAGTTTGTAGAGCAACATAACAAGTTATTATCTTGGCATTTTATTATTATTACTCGTCCGACTCATATATCTAGGTATGTGTCCCGGTGTACATCTCAACACACATACATCCATATATAAGTAAGTCGAGGTTGGTTATTGGAAGCTGATGAAGAACTGATAGCTCCTACTTATAGTAGTTCCCGTCCGCTCGGGACACAGCCATTGGGGCCTTAAATCCCCCTAACACGCATCGTCTGGGGGCCTGAAATCCCCCTAACACGAATCGTAAGTTTCATTTAGTATTCCACTACTATAAGCAAGGACACGAGGAGAACGCAGACGCGAGCATGAACTCCGCGTTGCGTTGATATAAGAACGCGAAGGTCGCGTTAAATAATTACTTGGACGCAGGGGGTAAAATTCGCGTCTAGAAATCACACAACAAGAGAAAGTAGGAGACATGGAAAAAGGGGAGACGCAAGAAATGAGGGAGAAGTGGGAGACGCAAGGGTGAGGGGGAAACGCAGGAAAGGAGGGGAAAAACAGAGAAGAAAAGAAAAGGAAAAGGAAAGGAAAAGAAAGGAAAGAAGAAAGAAGGAAATAGGGAAAGGGAGAGGGGATAGCCGGTCACGGCTTGGCTGGCGGTCACCGGCGGCGGCCAAGGTTGGTCGGAGTTGGCTGAAGATAGACGGCCAAGGCCCCAAAAGAGAAGACAGTTGATGGTGCAAGTATAGTTCAAAAGGGAAAAATAGAGTTTTGGAAACGAGGCTTCGGAGAACGAAGCTATAGCTCGTTGGAAAGAGTATTCCGAGGAGAGGAAGATGACGTGATTCATGGTGGTCAAGGTGGTGTAGGTAGTGGTGGGGAAGGTGGTGAAGTTGGTGGTGGAAGTGGGTTTCTTGGTGTTTCTTGGTGGAAAAGAGGAAGAAGAAAAGGTGGTGTGGAGGTGGTGTTGTTGGAAATGGAGGTGGAGATGGAGGAGAGAATGGTGGAGTTGGTGGCGGAGATGGTGGTGGAAATGAAGGGTGGCCGGCCAATGGAGGGCACGGTTTAGTTGGGTGCTGTCGTTGGCTTGCTGTTGGAGAAGAAAGAAGAGAAAAAATGAAAGAGAGAGGAGTGGGGTGTTTATATAAAGGGTAGGAATTATTATTGCAAGTATGCCATTGTTTCAAAACAAAAGAGACGCAATCAAATGAGTCTTGCGTCTCATTTAAAGAAAAGCCCGCGTCTCTTCAAAATGAAAACCTGCGTCTGGCAATTGTCCAGACACGGGGATGGAGCTTTCATCCAGGGAAAAACGCGAATGTTGCGTTTAACAGAAAAGACAAAAGTCATGATGACTTGAAGGACGTAACATTAAATGCAGAATGGAGAGGATCTCTACATTAAAGACTGAATCCGAGTTTGGTGGAACTCGCGTCTAGCGAGGAGAGAGAAAATAGAAAAAGAGAAGTAAAATATTTGGATAAATTTCGGTATCTGGGAAAACACCGAAAACTCCGGAAAAGTCCAAAAAATTAAGTAGCTTGGAAAGCTTCCCAAAAATTCTCAAAAATAATAAATATTATTTAAAGATTTTTGGTGAAATCGATTTTCAGAAATTCAATCTCGTTTTCAAAATAAAAATCTTGAAGTCAACCGTCGATACCGGTCTATATCGGGTTGGCCGGAATTTCGATAAATTTAGAAAAATCTCAGAAAAAGTATTTAGATAGAAAATGTGATTTTAAGAAGTTATGGGAAAGCCGTTTTTAGAATTTTAACTCTGTTTGTAAATTAAAAATCCGAGAATCGGTCAGTGGTACTAGTCGACACCGGTTTTGAAGATTTTCAATTTAATTCTGAAAAATTTCAGAAAATCATGAAAAATTAAAATATTGGAAAATGATGTTTGAAACCGAAATTGGTCAAATCTGAATAGCAGAAAGGCCAAATCGAGTAATAAACAAGGATCGGGTCCCCGGTTCAGACTAGGGCTGACTCTGAGTTCACGAATCCAGATCCAAGGCAAAACGATCATATAATATCTCATAATACAAAATAAATACGAGAAGTAAATCAAAAAATACGATCGAGAAATCTGAATACCCAACTAAGTACGTATTCCAGGAGCGGCGTGTTACATTCCACCCACCTTACAAAAATTGCGTCCTCGCAATTTCAATAAGGGGAAGATGAACACAGGAGAGACCAGGGTCGACAATGAGAGAATGATAAAGTGGATTATTTACGAAAGATTGCCAACTCAAAATACAAAAGATCAGGGGTAGCAGTTACAGTGACATCCTCAAGGTTTCTGCTCTGGATACTGGGCTTCACATTCTGCTGCTGCTTCGTCTTATGCCTCTGCTGTAATGTTGTAGACTTGGCCTCTACCATGATCTGCTCTAGTTCTTGCTCCTCTCTGTGGCTGATTATGCTGCTGGGACGGAAATGGAGCTCTTCGGTCAACGGGTTCTGGGTTCCCTCTCAGTGGTGGGGCTGGAAGTACTGGTCGGCTGGTGCTGTATTTCCTACCCTTCTAAACAGGCAATCCCTTATTGCATGACTCCCGGTCCCACATGCTAAGCATAGTCCGTTGGCATTCGACAATCTTTCCTATAATGTCCAGGCTTGTGGTAGAAATTGCATATGATCTGAGGAAGAGAAGGTTGGAATGGTCGCTTGACTATCGGGCCATTAATTGTCCTGGCTGCGTCTTCTTCGTTCATCAACTGAAAGGGTCTCTTTACTGACTTATTCTCTGCACCTAGTTATCACTCTTCTTTTCCAGTCCTCGTTCTACTTCACGGGCAATGGAGAGAATCTGGGAGTACGTCTTCAACTGTTGAGGAATAAGATACATCTGGACGTCCATCTTTAGCCCTTGCTGAAATCTGCTAGCCCGTTTTTCTTTGTCCGCCACCATGTAGCGAGCAAATCTGCTAAGCCTCAAGAATTCGGCAGCATATTCATCCACTGACCGGTTTCGCTATTGTAAATGGATAAATTGTTCTTCCATGTCTCTTTGAGCTGTTGTAGGGAAGAATCTCTCGTAGAAACCCTTTGAGAACTGGTCCCAGGTGATGGGTTTCTGTAATGTCGCTTCTTCTGCCAATCACCATGTTCGGGCCACATCCTTCAATTGTATCTTGACCACTTCCACTTGGTTCTCATCAGGGACTCGGGTTGCCTTCAAAAGATCTGTCGTGTCTACCAGCCACTGTTCTGCATCCAGGGGTTTCTCTGTACCCGAAAAGATCGCCGGCTGTAATCTTCTGAAGTCTGACACATTACCTGGTCTCTGCTCCTGTGGTACAACCAATAGTCATTGACGTAGAAGCTCTGTCTGCTGTTGTTGACTCTGCATCATCCCTTGAAGTACCCTCATCAGGCTATCATTGTCTCTACTGGATCCATCTTGGGAAGTACCAGCACTATTACGTGTTCCCTGTCTTTCCATATCTGAGTTGGTTGAAGGGGGTAACAAGAAGGAGCTAGAAGGTAAAAGATTAAAGGGTCTCAGGATTCAAGAAATGGATCAGAAGGAAGAGATAGATAACTCTGCACTTGTAGTTGGATTGTATAATCAGGACTCTTGTATTCCAGTTGTAAATTTCTTTACCATTAATTTGCCGTCTGGGCGCACTGAGGATGTGAGAACCTAGGCTCTGATACCATCCTGTAACGCCCCGATCCCGCGGATACGGAGACGTTAATGCGACGTATATACGCAGTTCAGAAATACCCTCACGTATATACGCTAAGCATCAGTACAGGAAAGAATCAGAGTACGGAAGCACGTGGTGCATTATACATTCCAACATATGAGTACAATTACAAAGTTATCACTAGATGTGACAAAATATTACAAGAATATTACATCACCGATAGGCGCAAGTGCGAGAATTCAAAGAGATGTACAAGTATGAATAGTACAAAAGGGTGCTCACGAGATAGCAGGAGATGCCGCGAGCCAACCAGGGGGAGTAAGGATGGGACTGGAGCTACAGCTGGTCTGTCTGCTCCGCAGAAGAAAGCTTGGTCCTCAGCAGGAAGATCCCCTTCAGTCCAAGCTCTGAGACCTGGACATGAGGATCCAGAGGAGTCAGTATTCCCCGGCAAGTGGTGATGTGTATGCCAAGTGGCGTGCATAGACAAGCACAAGTGTGTCGATAAATCCGAATCATAAACATGCATTAGAAAAATCGTGTCGTGAGTACCAGCATGCAGGAGCAAGTAGAGAAACAGTAAATGATATCAAGCAGGGAAGACTCATAGTATGATAAGATAAGAGCAGGAGACTGGTGGAATAGAATATAAGTGGAAAGGCAGGACATGAACAGGTATAGTATAATAATCATAAAATCGGAAATCCGAAGTAAAACCTGATGAATGCAATTGTGGCGAAAACAAGTGTTATAACCAAGTTTGTAGAGCAACATAACAAGTTATTATCTTGGCATTTTATTATTATTACTCGTCCGACCCATATATCTAGGTATGTGTCCCGGTGTACATCTCAACACACATACATCCATATATAAGTAAGTCGAGGTTTGTTATTGGAAGCTGATGAAGAACTGATAGCTCCTACTTATAGTAGTTCCCGTCCGCTCGGACACAGCCATTGGGGCCTTAAATCCTCCTAACACGCATCGTCTGGGGGCCTGAAATCCCCCTAACACGAATCGTAAGTTTCATTTAGTATTTCACTACTATAAGCAAGGCACCATATCGGCATCCATCACTTCCTCCCATTCCCCGTGCAAGTTATCCTTTTTATAGCTTATTAACAATATTATAGATTTCGGGAATGAGTAGGATCATAACTGGTCATAACAGGAGTACATAACAAGTATAACGGGAGTTCATAACAAGAGATCAAGTACTACATTCGCATAATGTGATAATCATGGGTAGAGAGTTAATCATAACAGGTATCAGGTTTTAATCATGACAGTGACAAGTGATCGGGCAGGTGACAGGTTATAAGTCATGTCATAACAAGGAACAAGTGTCAAGTAGCAGCATATCAGGTGTCATGTGTTATATGCCTTGGAGGTGATATTAGACAGGTGACAAGTCGTGTCATAACAGGTGACAAGTGATAAGAGATAACATAGCAGGAACATGCATCAAGTAGTAACATGTTAAGTGATACATAATGCCAATACAAGTCGACCCAACAAAGCGGAGAAAATCGAATAGAGGCGAGGACACTCGCCTAAATACGAAAAATACTGTGGAATCCCCGATCTCCGGAATTCAGGTAACTAACGCGTAAACGCGTTCAATAAAGTAAAGATCGTATTATGTAGAAGAGGAGAGAGAATGAGCCAGAAGGAGAGAGAATGAAGACGCGGGATTCGCAGACGTGAGAGTCGCGTTGTGTAGAGATCACAAACGCGGGGTTCAAGAATCGCATTTTAGCAAGGACACGAGGAGAACGCAGACGCGAGCATGAACTCTGCGTCGCGTTGATATAAGAACGCGAAGGTCGCGTTAAATAATTACTTGGACGCAGGGGGTAAAATCCGCGTATAGAAATCACACAATAAGAGAAAGTGGGAGACAGGGAAAAAGGGGAGACGCAGGAAATGAGGGAGAAGTGGGAGACGCAAGGGTGAGGGGAAACGCAGGAAAGGAGGAAGAAAAGGAAAAGGAAAAGGAAAAGGAAAGGAAAAGAAAGGAAAGAAAGAAGGAAAGAGGGAAAGGAGAGGGATAGCCGGTCACGGCTTGGCCGGCGGTCACCGGCGGCGGCCAAGGTTGGCCGGAGTTGGCTGAAGATAGACGGCCAAGGCCCCAAAAGAGAAGATAGTTGATGGTGTAAGTATAGTTCAAAAGGGAAAATGGAGTTTTGGAAACGAGGCTTCGGAGAACGAAACTATAGCTCGTTGGAAAGAGTATTCCGAGGAGAGGAAGATGACGTGATTCGTGGTGGTCAAGGTGGTGTAGGTAGTGGTGGGGAAGGTGGTAAAGTTGGTGGTGGAAGTGGGTTTCTTGGTGGAAAAGAGGAAGAAGAAGGTGGTGTGGAGGTGGTGTTGTTGGAAATGGAGGTGGAGATGGAGGAGAGAATGGTGGAGTTGGTGGCGGAGATGGTGGTGAAAATGAAGGGTGGCCGGCCAATGGAGGGCACGGTTTAGTTGGTGCTGTCGTTGGCTTGCTGTTGGAGAAGAAAGAAGAGAAAAAAATGAAAGAGAGAGGAGTGGGGGTGTTTATATAAAGGGTAGGAATTATTATTGCAAGTATGCCATTGTTTCAAAACAAAAGAGACGCAATCAAATGAGTCTTGCGTCTCATTTAAAGAAAAGCCCGCGTCTCTTCAAAATGAAAACCTGCGTCTGGCAATTGTCCAGACACGGGGATGGAGCTTTCATCCAGGGAAAAACGCGAATGTTGCGTTTAACAGAAAAGACAAAAGTCATGATGACTTGAAGGACGTAACATTAAATGCAGAATGGAGAGGATCTCTACATTAAAGACTGAATCCGAGTTTGGTGGAACTCGCGTCTAGCGAGGAGAGAGAAAATAGAAAAAAGAGAAGTAAAATATTTGGATAAAATTTCGGTATCTGGGAAAAAACTGAAAACTCCAGAAAAGTCCAAAAAATTAAGTAGCTTGGAAAGCTTCCAAAAAATTCTCAAAAATAATAACTATTATTTAAAGATTTTTGGTGAAATCGATTTTCAGAAATTCAATCTCATTTTCAAAATAAAAATCTTGAAGTCAACCGTCGATACCGGTCTATACCGGTTGGCCAGAATTTCGATAAATTTAGAAAAATCTCAGAAAAAGTATTTAGATAGAAAATGTGATTTTAAGAAGTTATGGGAATGCCGTTTTTAGAATTTCAACTCTGTTTGTAAATTAAAAATCGGAGAATCTGTCAGTGGTACTAGTTGACACCGGTTTTGAAGATTTTCAATTTAATTTTGAAAAATTTCAAAAAATCATGAAAAATTTAAAATACTGGAAAATGATGTTTGAAACTGAAATCGGTCAAATCTGAATAGCAGAAAGGCCAAATTGAGTAATAAACAAGGATCGGGTCCCGGTTCAGACTAGGGCTGACTCCGAGTTCACGAATCCAGATCTAAGGCAAAACAATTATATAAATATCTCATAATACAAAATAAATACGAGAAGTAAATCAAAAAAATATGATCGAGAAATCTGAATACCCAACTAAGTACGTATTCCAGGAGCGGGGTGTTACATATAATATCTAATCTACTGTGGAGTGGTGAAGCCCAGAGGCCGAGTGGAAAGCCCGGAGGCTAAACGCAGCCCAGAGGCTGGGTATAGTACCTGCAGAAATGTTAATGTCAATTCCACGCATGCAATAGGGCAGTAGTGAGCGACATCGCAAGCATAGTATAGGTACTGAAAATAAACTACCCTAGTACAAACATTCGTCACAGGCATATACGTGTACAATCATGGGCACTCGGCCAAATACAAATACAGGGGCACAGCCCAATACAAAGTACATATAAATACAGAATAAAATACACGACGAAGCGGGGAAACACAAAACGAGGCGAGGACACTCGCCTAAAAAGACCTTGAAAAATCGCTGTAATTTCGGAATCCCAGAAACTCAAACACGCGCAACCGCCATAAAATATAATTGTGTATATATAATTTTTAGACAGAGAAAGAGAAGAGGAGAGAGAGAAAAGAGAGAATGATAGCTAGTGAGAGAAATCCAGAAAGAGAGGGACAGCTTGAGAAAGACTAGAGAGAATTTAGAGAGAGAATGTGAGAGAGGAGGGATAGTAGAGAGACGACTAGAGAAACATAGAGATGAGAGAGAAGAGAGTGGAGGGGGCTGCTCATGCAGCCCCTTTGCAAGGGGCCCACGGCTCCCCGTGGGCCCAGGAGGCTTGGTGGGCCGGCCAGAGGGTTAGCCGACGGTGGCCCTGGCTACCGGCGGCGCCCAATAGAGGAGAGGGGGGAGAGAGGAGAGGAGAAGAAAAGAGAAAAGAAAAGAAAGGAAAAAGAAAAAGAAAAAAGGGAGAGAGGAGAAGGTGGGCTCGCCGGGTGGCTGGGCGACGAGGAGCTCAGGCGGAGGTGGTCGGCGTCGGGCTCGGGTCGTGGTGGTGCCGAATCTTGAAGGAGGAAGAGAGAGAGGTAGGGTGAGAGCGAGTGAAGTTAGAGAGAGATTTGGGAGAGTGAGTGAGAAATTAGAGAGAGGAGATTTGTAAAGAGGGAGAGAAATTTAGAGGAGAAAGAGGAGGGCAGGGGCTGTTAATGGGTGCCAGGGGAAGAAGAAAATGAGGAGGGAAAAGAAAAGAGAAGAAAGAAAAAGAAGAGAAGGGAAGAGAATAAAAAGGAAAAAGGGAAAAGAAAAAGAAAAGAAAAAAGAAAGAAAAAAAGGAAAGAGAGATTGATGGGGGAGGTGACAGGCCCATGTGGGGGAGTGAGCGCCGGATTGGATGGGAGAAAAGAAAGGAAAAAAGAAAGAAAGAAAAGAGAAAAAATTTTAAAAAATATAATATTATAATAAAGTCGAAAAATATTGACTGTTCCATAAAAATCCCCAAAAATATCTAGAGGTAGAAAACATCATCCTGAGAAATAATATGAAATCGATTTTCAGAAATAAAATTTCATTTTCAAATTAAAAATTTTGAAGTCAACAGTTGATACCGGTCAACGCCGAAACAGGCCTAGTTCTGATAAATTCAAAAAATTCACCGAAAATACATAAGATAGAAAATATAATTTTAAGATATAATATGAAAGCAGATTTAAAAATTTAACTCCATTTGTAAATTAAAATTCTTGGAATCGGTCAGCGGCACTAGTCAACACCAGTTTTGAAGACTTTCCATTAAATTCAGAAAATTTCAGAAAATCATAAAAATCTAAAATATTGAAAAACGATGTTTGAAACTAAAACCGAACAAACTGACTACCAAAAAGATCAAATCAAGTAATACCCTAGGAGTGGGTCCCGGTTCAGACTAGGGCTGACTCCGAGTTCACGAATCTGGATCCAATGCAAAACGATCGCATAAATATTCATAAACAAAACAGTTACAGAAAACAAATCGAGAAATACGATTGAAAATCTGAATACGGAACGAAATACGTATTCTGGGAACGGGGTATTACAATTCTGCTGGGATCGGACCAAATATATGGTTTACCTGTAGTCTCTCGCAGCAAGGAAATGGTACATGTGGGTTATCTAGAGCATCGCTCTCCGTCGATGTTGAAGCAAAGCTGCGAAAGCTGACAGCCATCGACTATGACCAGCTCAACTAGAGCTGGCTGTTGCATCCTAACCGGCCTCTCGTGTCCCCAGTTCTCCCGAAGATAGCGACTTCAGATAAAGCCTAGTTCCAACTAAGAGCCAGCCGACTGTCAAATTTGGGAGGCTGAAGGTCTCAGGGCAAGTGGTCCCTGCTAAGAGGAAGAGGGCCCCAACGCAACCCCCCCAAACGTTAACTCCCTGCAGAGGTAAACTCTTGACATAGATATGTGTAACTGTCCTTTCGATGCTTACTTATTTTTTCTTTTGCAGAAGAGGAGCATGCTTGGCTTCAACGAGTTTGACGAGGAGATGCTTGACTTATTGGCGGCTGCTCCCGCTGACCTTGTCGCTGCTGGTGGGCAATTCCTCGTGGCTAGAGATGCTCTGGTCGGGTCCTCCGAGCCCATGGATTCCGGAGCTCGGGGAGATTCATCGGCTGCCGAGGTTCCCGAGGAGAATGTAGATACACGCCTCGGGTAGGTGGGAACGGAGGTTGAGATGTAAAAGAGCACCCCCGAAGAGGACATGATGGTGGCGTCTCCAACTTTGGTTGAGACGGGCCCGAGCCCTTAACTAGGTTCGAGGAGGCGGGAATTACAGATGCTTGCTGGCGGAGGATGGCGCGAGAGCCATTGGTCCCATTGGTGCCTCGGGGTCTGCCGCTCAGCCCCCGACGCTGACCCTAGGTGGCCCACCGCGAGCCCCTATTCGGGTTGTTCCTCTGAAGGGGGATCAAGAAGCGGCCCTAGGATGTGGAGATTTCCTAGGATGGGTGTAGTTTAAGGCCTTGCCCTGAAGGATCAGAGACGACACTTAAAGAATGAGGTCTTCACCGTAAGCATCACAATGATTCTGTCTGAACTTGTATTTATTCAACTAACTTCAGTTTTAATTTCAGAATGTTGTGCTTACTTTGAGTTGCTAGATGCCCATCGAGATGCCCTGAAGGAGGGCACAATTGTCGACCTGCTCCGAGGGTGGAGCTTATTGCTGCAGGGGAGGCGGTGTCCACCAAAGTCACCCAGCTCCAGGCAGACTTGGACCGCGAAGTTGTTGTCCAGTAAGGTCGGGAGAAGGAGCTGAAGCAGCTTCGGGGGGAGTCGAGAGAGAGGGAGACCTGTCGACTCGGCTGTCAGAAGCTAGGGAGCTAGAGAAGATGGGCTCAGAGTTGCAGGAGACGAACACGGAGTTGCGTCACAAGGACTCTGAGCTGCAATAGAAAGAGACGGAGTTGCAGGCAACCCAACAGGAACTGGGAGAGGTGCGTGAGCGCGCTTATATGACGGAGGCCACCTTGGGGTCGGAGAGGATTGCCTTTGAGGAGGCGAAGGGGTCCCTCGAGGATGACCTCGACCAACACTGATTGCCAAGGATACTGTGGAGGCACACACTAAAACAATAACAGATCAGCGCCAATGGGAGATGGTCTTCAAGCTCAAGAAGTACAATGATGGATACAAGGATGGGAAGCGAGGAGCGGCCCTGAGATATTTGCTTGAAGTTTAGGCCTTCTTCGAGAGCCGAGGCCTAAGACGTCCTGCAGAGCGTGGTGCTTCAGCCGTGGAGGCGAGGATCTCTTTGAGTGCTCCATCTGGCAACATTGCTCCCCAACGATGGGTCTCTCATTGGGTGCTTCTACCACGGAGACGAGAGCTTCCTCGAATGCTCCAGCAGGCAATGCTGCTCCCCCAACGACGGGTCTCCCCTCGTGTGCTTCCGCTGCTGGGACCTCGACTTGTGGCGCCTCTGAAGGTGCAAATTTTCCGACTCCACCCTCCGAGGCCTCTAAGAATGGCAAAGGCACTGTTTGTGAGTTTTTTCTTCTTTTCTTTGTAATTTGACCCGATGTAACTCTTTTTTCAATAAATAAATGAAAGTTTTGATTCTTTGTTGAACTTGTCCTATTTTTGGTTATTTACAAGGCTGTTATGGGTGCCGACTTGGTGGTTGGGTCTTGCTTTTGACTTGGCAGCCTCCGTAGGTTTGGGAAGGGGAGTCCTTTGGGAACCTCTGGTGTTCCGTACACGCTTAGGCTCCAATGGAGCTGGTCCCTCAGGTGTGCGGTTCCTCGATGAAGCCAGAGCGAAGACTGAGGGTTTCGATCCCGAGGATGGCGACGAAGGGGTGGAGATTGATCTAGACGATGAGCCCAGATCGTTGTTGGACTTCTTGAATACTCGGCGAAGGACGCAAAGAATCTGTACCGGATGCTACCTGCGCTTACCCGCCGCATGAAGCTCAGGCTGCTCGATTTCCTCACCTTCCAGTTGGACCACGAACTGATTTCCTACAATATGAGGGTGAGCGCTCTTGAAGAAAGAGTGAACGAGGTGTTCTTGAATCACGTGATATGCTGGGGGTGATGGAAGGATTAAGGCAGGGGAAGGTGGACTGGAAGTAAGGCTTCTGAGTAGGCTCGAGGAGTTGAAGAAAGTGTTGGATGAAATATGAGTTTTAGGGGAGGGTCACCTTAGACCAGCCGAAGATCTCTTCGCTTTAGAACCAGATTGATTGAGAGCGTGTCGAGAAGGTGAAGCTCAGACACAAAGTCCAGAGACTAGAGGAGGACTTGGAGTGCCGTGAGGATGACGTGAAAGAGCTGAGGGGGCTGATGCATCATGTCAATCCAAGGGCTATAATTAACTCTAGAGTTTCCACGGAGAGCTGCTCATGGAGGCGCAAGCACTGCATTCTCAAGTATTGATCCTAAGCTCAAGCAGTCGAGCAGATTATGTAGATGGCTAGCTCGGGAGTATAAGCTGTGAATCCGATGGTCCGAGCAATCAAACCAGAGGTGCGAGCCGTCAGTCAGAGAGGCCGAGCGATCGGATCGGGAGCTCCGGCGACCAGCTTGAGAGGTTTCGGGGATGGTCCGAGAGCCAAGGCAGCGGAGGTAGGCGGAATTAGCTGAGTCCCCTTTTATTTTTTCTTTTTGTTAAAAAAACTGATGTAATAAGAAATTGTATCACTTCTTATTATGAATAAAAGTGATTTCTTTATCTTTTATTGTGTTGTTTCTTGCTCTTGATG
The DNA here is from genome assembly GCA_038442645.1 of Agave tequilana. Lineage (NCBI taxonomy): Eukaryota > Viridiplantae > Streptophyta > Magnoliopsida > Asparagales > Asparagaceae > Agave > Agave tequilana. Next base: position 3,052 of record JAVJIF010015463.1, on the reverse strand, counting down.
TGCTTGTATGGGTGCCATGGTGTAGGTCCGGCCCGATTATACGTTGCTTGGCAGTTTGTGGAGGCATGACGTTCATTGTTTGGGTTATCAGATGTTTAGGCAGTCGTCAGGGTGGGACCCGATATAGGCTGAGCTCAAGTAGTCGTTTTAGGCGAGACTCCGTCTTTTAGGAGACTCCCAAGGGGTAATATCAGGGTAGGACCACTATAGGCATTTGACTCGCTTGGATAGCCATCAGGGTAGGACCCGATATAAGTTGCGCCCAAGTAGTCATTGTGGGCGAGACTCTGTCTTTCAGGAGACTCTCCGAGGGGTAGCCGTCAGGGTAGGACCCGATATAGGATCTTGACTCGCTCGGGTAGCTATCAAGGTAGGACCCTATGTAGGCTGAGCCCAAGTAGTCATTGTGGGCGAGATTTCGTCTTTCACAATGCTCCAGAAGGGTAGCTGTCAGGGTAGAACTCGATATAGGCTCTTGACTCGTTCGGGTAAGCATCAAGGTAGGACCTGACGTAGGCCGAGCCCAAGTAGTCATTGTAGGCGAGACTCCATCTTTCAGGAGACTGCCCGAAAGGTAGCCATCAGGGTAGGACCTGATATAGGCTGTTGAAGTGTTTGTGGTACTTGGAGAAGGTGGTGACATTAAGATAGGGAATTTACAAAATAGTCTTTTCATTGGATATTACATGATTCTACTCATAGTATCGTTTCAAATAAAATAGTTCTATTGCCTGAGGATTTTCTTGTCTTGATTAGCCAGAATGTTTGACCCTTTGCCTCCCTGAGCGAAAATGGTGTAGGGGCCCAAGCTTCCCTTGATCCTTCTGTCGGGTAGTCTGAATCACGTGCTTCAGGACAAAGTCTCTGACTTGAAATTTGTGGACCTTCACCTTGTGGTGTGCGGCTCGGATCTGCAGTCGGTATGCCGCGATACGGATTTGGGCTTGCTATCACTTTTCTTCTGAATGATCTAGGATTAGGCAGAGTTGCACATCATTCTTGTCCTGACCAACCTCCTCCACACAAGTGTCGACATGCTGATATTGACAGGGATGATCGCTTTCGTCCCATATGCCAATGAGAATGGAGTTTCACCCGTCGGGATTCGCTTGGTGGTTCTGTAGGCCCAGAGGACTCCGGGGAGTTTCTCGACCCATTTGCCCTTAGCTCTATCCAAAATTTATGCACAAACTGTCGATGATAGTTCGATTGTTGATCTCAGCCTGACCATTGCCTTGAGGTAATAAAGTGTGGTGAATCGGTGGGTATCTAGTACTTTGCACAGAGCTTGGTTACTTGTTTACTGGCAAAGTTTGTCCTATGGTTGGAGATGGTTTGGAGGAGCTCGAAGCGACACACGATGTTCTTCCAAAGGAATTTGACAACCTGTTGTCCGGTGATCTCGGGGAGTGGCGCCGCCTCGACTAATTGGTGAAGTAGTCGATGGCTACAAGGAGGAACCACAACTGAGGCTGAGCTCGGGGAGTGGACCAACTACATCCAACCCTTATTGCATGAAGGGCCAAGGACTCTGTAAAGTGTGGAGGGTCTGTACTTGGTCTGTTCGATGCTGGGGCGAATCTCTGGCACTGCGAGCGCCTCTTCACATAATCCTTGCTTCGTCGAACATCTTGGGCTAGTAATACCCTTGATTGATGACCTTATGTGCAAGGGACCGGCCTCCCAAATGATTCCAACAGTCACCGTCATGGATTTCATCCACCACTCTTCGAGCTTCATCTGGTCTGAGGCACCTTAAATAGGGATCGACATGCAGCTTGGAGTAGGATTTCTTGTATAAGATATCCCCGAGGAGCGTGTACTTGGTGGCCAAGTGTTGGAACTTTCGTGCCTCCGTCCTGTCATCGGGAAGTGTCCCGTCTAAGTAATGATAGGATCCCTCTATCCCGGCGAGGTATCAAGACGAAGGACCTCCCCGGTTGGCTGTAGGACACTCGAGTTAGTGATATGCTTAACGGGAATCTCTCTTCTGAACTAAAATTCTTTGGTTGCCCCCACATTAGCGAGTGAGTCCGCGTGGTTGTTTTCGGATTTGGGGATCTATTTGAAGTCACATCGGGGGATTTTAGAGTTTAATCCGCGAATCAGTTGTTGGTACTCTACCATCCGAGCATCCTTTGTAATGAATTCCTCACTGACTTGGTTGACCACTAGTGAGGAATCACACTGAACTTCGAGCCATGTGACCCCAATGTGATAGCTATTTGGAGTCCGGTTAGGACTGCCTCTATTCAGCCTCATTGTTGGACACGGAGAAGCCGAGGGTAAATGACTGTTCAATAATAGAACCTTTGGTAGTGGTGAGGACAATCCTTATGCCTGCCCCATTGCTGTTTGATGCTCCATCCACATTGAGAATCTATCCTTTCGTTAAGTCACACAGCTCTGTGGCTCCCGGGTGAAGTCACTGATAAAATCGGCCAAGACTTGCCCTTAATTGCTGTCCTCGGTTCAAATCTAATATGGCCTTAGTTCTGACGCCCATTTCAGTACTCCTCGTTGCTTCTGGATTCTCTACAACACTTCTCAGAGGATGCTCTGTGAGGACCGTGATCGAGAAAGTGTCGAAAGTAGTGCTTAAGCTTCCTCGAGATAATGAAGTGAGCAATCACAACTTTTTCAACCTTTGGTATCTGGTTTGTGGTCCATTCATGGAATGGCTGACGTAGTACACGCTCTTGGACTCCATTGTCTTCACAAATCAGAGCTTCGCTCACGGCTGATTCTAAGATGGCCAAATAAAGAAATAACATTTCTCCTGAGGTGGCTGGACAAGAGTGGTGGTGAAGCCAAATATCTCTTCATACCTTAGAGCGCTGTCTCGCATTCCCAGTCCCAGCAAAAGTCGGCCCTGTCTTCTTCAAGGCTTGAAAGAAAGGTTTGCATTTGTCCGTGGATCGATTGATGAATCAGTTCAAAGCCTTGAGGCGCCCGTTTAAACATCTTGACCTCTATCACACGTGGGTGACCTCATGTTTAAGATGGCAGATATCTGGTCGGGGTTGACCTCGATGCCCCACTGGGTGACTAG